>OLKM01000860.1:142781-211471 GCA_900291075.1 Melanogrammus aeglefinus
ACCTGGATTAATCAGTTTATCCAATAATGTAAGACAGGAAATAAAGGAGCAGCATTAAGTTCAGGAAGTAGTGGAGTTGTGCAAAGAGCCCATTACAGAGGCATTGGGAACTGACATATACGAAAGTAGAAAGCAGACGCAGACAAGGCGTATAGGGACACGTTTTTTCTTTCCTGTAATCATTTTTGACATTTCCATTTTGTTCTTGCATCGTCCATAAACAGGTTATAGTAGCCTAGGCCATCCGATGCAGAACTATATTTATATTTAATTATCCTACATGGGAAACCACGATATGTATGTGGGAGTGAGTGTGTCTCTTTGCGAAATGAGGCAATAGACTTTTTTTTGCCTTTTAAATTAGCCATTTGAACCTCGTAACTATTTCAAAGACAATCTCTTCTTCTTCTTTTTTAATTAGAATGCATTTTAAATTTGACGGTGCACAAATCAGTAGGGGTAAATTGTCGTTTAATTCAATTTACCTGATTGTATTGCCTCATTCAAGGTGCAGCCTAATGGCCTCTGTGAGGCATTTGAACGAGTCGATGGGCTGAGCTCTCCCAATAGACAACACAACTGAGAGTAGCTGCAATGCACAAAACAACGGAACCTCATGGAATGAGTGAGAAGCCTCCGGAATTGCACTAACTATGTTAAGTGTTTCTATCCCATTAAGAACAACGCAGCAAGTAAATTGAGCGAGGTAATGGCAGCCGGCGACTGGATTTTTGTGTGAAGCTCTGCTGCCACATAGCGGACACATTACACTCACACTTGAACCCAAAGGCCTTGTTTTATTGTCGAAGCTTTTTCAAAACAACTGAAAACGTATGACCGTTTTAACAAAAGGTGTGGTTCAGTAAACACAAACAATTGAATAGGATGTATCATAAATACAAGTAATAATTATTTCATAGATATGGCCGTGAAAATAATCATGATCAAAGTATATCATTAACCTCGCACCCACATAGTCGTCAATTTATTACAGTTTAACAAAAGTTTAACAAAAGTTTAACCAAACATATAGATAAACTTTTTATTGAACTATACACAAACAAACTATTGCTAATTTGCAGTTCAAAGTGTCCAAAAAAATCAAAGGCGTTTTTCAAGTAATTCCAATCCACTGTAATTCAAATACACTCCATTACTTGATGATATGACAACAAGTCATGCTTAGGATGATGTTCAGTTAAAAAGCATCCAGTTATCCTTGATTGCATCCATGTCCCAGGACTGATTAAAAGATAAAGGGCTCATCATTTGCGCAGCAAAGGAATCATTGCTTGCTAGTCACGTATAAACCCCCAATCTCCAATGTTCGTGGATGACGATCAGACAAAACCTGTAATCAGCGGCCTCGTCACATCAATCAATCAATCAGTCAGTCAGCCAATGTGTAAGGTGCTGTGATCTGTTTTTAGCAGGCCGTCAGTGCAGTAATCAGGGATACTGCAACAAAGCTGACCAGCGTTAGTTTCCTTGGGTGTTGTGTCTGTGTTAATTAACATAATCATAATCGATTATAACCCCCCTGACCCTCTCTCTCTAGAAGCCTCCTATAAAAATACTAGAGGTGAGTAAAATGTATGTTCCTCCTTTAGGACCACAACTACGGATCTGGATGACTGCAGTCCTGAGCTCAGCGGTCACAACGTTTGCCGTCCAATCTTACAATCGCCGGCAATCCTGATGTTCCCCGCTGCCCATATGAGGGCTGGGCACGGGAGGTGACCTCTCACGCTAGGGCTGCACGATATGGAGAAAAAAAATCGTATTGCGATATTACGATTTTTGTTCGATCATTGTATAAGGATTGGGGTGACTTTGTAGTGGAGTGCATCTGCCTAGATCTGTTTGGTAATCCTCTTGCCTGGTGCACCACTGGCAAAGGCATCAAAGTGATTTAAAAATAAATAAAAAGTAAGACTTTTTTTGTCTATATTCGCTGTGATTTATCGCAGCCCTGTCTCAGGCCATGAAGGACCGGCTGCTGGGGAGCCTGTAGGCCTTGTCCCCGACGCTGGAGGTCTTCCTCACACCGCTGCTCCTCACGGGGCCTGCCTTCATCCTCGCGCTGTTCAGCGCGCTGTCGGACAGTGCCTTTCCCCCTTCCACATACCGCAGGTTCACCTCCTCCTCCTGTTGTTTCCGCAGGTTACTGAGGTTCTGCGAGCCGTAGGGCCTATCCAGCGTGCTGCGCCACACCTGTTTCCTGGGGCAGAACCACTTGAAAGCGGCGTAGAGGAGCTCCACCAGGCTGGAGGCGCCCGACACCACGCCCACCCCAAAGTAGAACACCAGGAAGATAGACTTCTCGGCGGGCCTGGAGGTGAAGCAGTCCACCGTGTACGGGCAGGGGAAGCGGCTGCACGGAAACTGGGCCTCCAGCTTGAAGCCGTACAGCCACCACTGGCCCACCAGTACGCCCACCTCGGCCATCAGGCGGAAGGCCACGTTCACCAGGTAGAGCTGCCTCAGGCGCCTCTCCTCTGGGTTATCTTGGCTGCAGATGGAGGTGGTGCCGTCGGCGGACGAGGAGGGCTTTTTCTTGGAGACGTGGTGCATGGCGTACATCAGGTAGAGCATTGCCGGGGTGGAGATGAGGACAATGTGGAAGACCCAGAACCGGTACAGGGAGATGGGGAAGGCATGGTCGTAGCACACCTGCTTGCAGCCCGGCTGCAGGGTGTTGCAGGAGAACTCTTCCTGCTCATCGTCAAACAGGTCAGACGCCACGGTGCCCAGGATCAGAATGCGGAACACGAGCATGATGAAGAGCCAGAAGCGACCCAGCATGGGCGAGTGGGCCTGTAGGTGTTCAAACAGATCACCCAGGAAGCTCCATTCCCCCATGGCGGCGGTGGTAGTAGGGTGGCGATGTCCTTTGAAAGGGGAGTGGGTGTTGTTGTCCCTCGATCAGCTGCGAGTGCACCTCTCAGGGCTTTCAACTTTTTTCAGGGCTTTTTTTGTCCTGAAACCCACCGAAATCACATGCATCAGAAATGTATACATGCCCCGTGTTATTTATTAATTATAAAACTAAAACAAAGAAAGAAATTTACTGCAAGAAAATTGAAAAAAGTAATAATATTAGAGCTTCCATTGAGTGAACTTAAAAAAAAAAGAGCGGGAAGTCAGTATAGGTAGCTCAGGGATTACTGACTTTTAAGCAAACAATCACACTGACTGGTTGATCTTCTACAGACCCAGAGAAAACCTTGAAGCAGGCTATAGTTCCCTCCTATGTACCCAATATTGCCCACAAAACATGAAGATTGTCCAAACTTCCTGAAGCAAGTTATTCACCCGATAAGATTTAAACAACTTCACATTCATCTTCTGCATCATTTGATACATCCTCAAACATGTGAATGCCAAGAGACAGACTGTTACTTACCCAAGTCTCGCTTTTCCTTGACGAAGTCGCTGTGTCAATGAGTTTAGGAGTTCAGTTCTATTACAGGAGGGAAATGACTGGTCAAAAGGAAATTCCTGCTCTGCTCTAATGGGTTGCCATCAGGGGCCCGATCCTGCTGGGCTGATAACAGAAATGTTTAGATGATGAGCGATAGCTTGATGATGAACCCTTTAAAGCCAGTGCCCAAATGAGAGGAAGTTTTGAGGCAGCCAGGACATAACTTGCCAGGTCAGCAGTACCCTATATCATGTTGCATTCATTTATTCCCTTTCTCTTTCTCTTTCTCTTTCTTTACAAGGGAACTTTGACCACCATGAATAAAGAAATTAGGTTGCGTACATAAAATGGGTTGTTGTTGCCGACATATAGTTTGAGGATGACCTCTTAAAATAATTTGAGACACAGCACCAAGTAAAGTCAAGATCCTGCCAATACAGTGTTCATATCAAACAAGATTTCTCAAGGAAGGGATAATTCTCTCTCAACTCTTTGAGACCTATCTGATTGAGGGAAATAAAAAACATATCACTTGACTCTGAAAAACAGCCATTTAAACTATCACGAGGTACAAGATAAGATAAACTTTTGAGTCAATCAAAGGTTAACCAGACAAAAGATGATAAACTTGATGAGATTTTACCCCTTTATTATTATGTATTCACGTATATTTGTAGAACCTCTGCCATGCTTTAGTTTAGTTAATTATTCTTGGTGATCTATATAACATTTGATCTATATACTTGTAAATAATATAAAAGCAAAAACTGACCAAATTGTATTTATCCTACACTATTGATATAATTTCAAAAAAATCCTCTTTACAGTGAACAGTTTACATATAATTGGTGTGTGAGCGTGAATAAAGAACAGCATCAATGTATTGTACCTACATTTGAGGTATGAACCTCATTTTTTCTTAAGGTTTATGATTCTAGTAACTACAGCATAATTCAGTTCCAGAAGGCCCTATTGCTGTTGTTATTTACCTGGACTACATTTATTGTTTTGCGCCCTGCTGTAAAGGGCATCACACAAATCTTTAAGATACAACTTGTAAACGCTGTGCAACTCACTGATTACCTGTTAATTAAACCTGAAGCACCTGCCCACATCCAGTTAGACTTTAGACCAGAAACCAGATGGAACCAGCCTTGGCATCAATCATAATATAAGATTATGTTAATAATGATAATCGTTTTTTGTAAAATGGATCTGAGATCATCTGAGAATACTGCCTGGAAACCCGAGCAGACTAAATATTTAAGCTCAGCAAAAGTACTTTATTACAGTAAAGCCCCCCAATACTGTGTTGATATCAACATATTTATACATGCCCTTATAGTCTGCATAAGGGCCCTACAAAAAGGAAAGATATGAATGATAAATCATACAATACAAACAACATTGTGTAAAAATAGAGAAACAGGGTTTTATCTGTCCATGCTGCCTCAGAACCAACATACAACATTGTTTTTGTGTACTGCATCCATGGTCTCCTGTTCTAGGAAATACAAGCATGCGATGGGGGGAGACAGTATTGTATGCTACATACAGCAGCTGTAGTTATGACGGGGGCAGAGTAAGTCATGGCGTGTTTTCTATGGGACCTGTATTTGACACCTGTATGTTCCTGGTCAAATCGACGATGCTGCAGTACCAGAGACTTGTATTATCGTTTCACTCCCAGCCCTACTTGCCGTTGGGCTGCTTCACCGTCGTGGACCTGCCCTTCTTCCTGTCTCCGTCCTGATGGAGGCACCACAGAGTCGCATGTTAACAACTGAAACAGGAACACACAAGTCACACCCCAATCAAGGATTTTTGACCAATCAAGACCAAACGAGGACGGGTCGGGTGAGGCGAGTGAAGAGAGTTGGTCAGATCAAAGATCAAAGCGTTGACTCCCCAGCATGTTCCTGGGGGGGATTACATCCCGTCTCATCCCAGCTTTCAACTACAACAGTTCCCTGTGGCTCTCAGAGTTGCATGACACCCTTTCGGTTCATTTCATACCATAACAGACTGTCAGCTTTTAAAACCAATCGCTCAACAATAGCCAGGGCTAGCTCTCGAAAACATGGGTCCTAGGCAAGATATTATTTAGGGCTAGCACTAGGAATTAAGACTAGATGGAGGGAGAGGTAGATAGGAGAGAGCAATAGGGAAATGGGAAGCCTTCGGGAAGACGAAGCCTGGAATTAAAAAAACAATAAAAGGACATTGATTTGCTGTCATGTTTCATGCAAAGTATTATGTCATTATGTACACTATATATATGATTTAAGTCCTATTTCATCAGGGTTTGAATGCAAACAGAGGGGGATATACCTTTTTTTGAATCAATCTTGAATCCACATCTGTCTTGCCTGCCAACTCAGGCAAGCCACCTATCTTTAGCTTATATCTTGCAAGATACAGCAAGATTTTATGGCGCAATAAACGCCTGATTTGACATGGCAAGTGGAAGAGAGATTGTCTGTGTGTGGGTGTATGTACAGTACATCCATTTTGTACCATACCATCTGTGTGTGTGTGTGTGTGTGTGTGTGTGTGTGTGTGTGTGTGTGTGTGTGTGTGTGTGTGTGTGTGTGTGTGTGTGTGTGTGTGTGTGTGTGTGTGTGTGTGTGTGTGTGTGTATTTGTGTATATGTACATTCATTTGTGTGTCTCTGTGAGACTGTGCCTGTGTGTGTATGTCCATGAGTGTGTGCGTGTGGGTGTGTGTGCCTGTGTGTGTATGTCCATGGCGTGTGTTTGATTTTTTTTTGGATGTTAGCCTTTTTCAGTTTTGCTTACCAGAAATCTATGTAAAGAAATATATGAATCAGAATATTAACATAATATGCAGACTTGTATAGAGCTCGTAACTACGCCCCTTTCGGTAGACCCCCATGGGACCTCTGAAATCGTAAAATATGAATGGGTTTCAATGAAGAGAAAGTAATTTTTTTCTGGTCCCAGTTTTTATATGCCCTGGATTACACATATGTTTGTGGAATTAAATTATAATTTTTCATGCAGAGAAAAACCAAAAAAATTGCGAGGAAGTTTGATAACGTTAGGTTAGGTTTGTTGTGCCATGAGGGTCTACCGGAAGAGGCTGACTTACGAGCTCTATTTATACACTTGTATAGATTGGGGGCGCCCTCTAGTGGCAGTAAAGCTGCATTGTAATTGTTGAACAGTGTTGAGGAGCAGTCAGCGCACTAGCTGACCCAGGGCCTGCAGGGCAGTGGCGTCACTATGCTGTTTTATTCGGGGCTAAAGCCTCGGCTGTTATTTAATCAGCCCCGAATATGATCTTTGGGGAAAAAAAATATATCTATTCATAAACATTTATAAGTAGCCTAGTCTAGATAGTCCTTCTGGCAAGAGAATAAACAATAACCTGTTTACCACCTCAAGTGAATTAACCTATCCTATCCCAAGTCAGATCCGTGTGTCTGTGTGTATATATGTGTAAGGTCTGCCTCACTTGTATTTATTTTACTCTGCAATAACTTGAATGGAACTTTAGATGTTTGGGGATAAGCAGCATAGCAGTCAGGTAGCTTATTTAAAGCTATAATAAACCGCATATTTCGTTTATTTAGATAAAGCATTATGGGCTAAGCCCAGAAGGAAAATGTTTATGAAACCTAGAAATCCCCACCTAAATCTATTCTCTTGAGTAAAGGCAATAAAAATGCAATATGCGCAGAAGGGAGACGGAGAAGGGAGGAAGGAGAGGAGAAAAGGATTAGAAGGAGAAGAGAGGAGTAGTATTTAGTGACCAGAGCTGTATGGAGTGTATCTAGTGTGTGTGTGTGTGTGTGTGTGTGTGTGTGTGTGTGTGTGTGTGTGTGTGTGTGTGTGTGTGTGTGTGTGTGTGGGGGGGGGGGGGGGGGGGGGGATATCTATATAGTTTGTATCTATATTAAGTTAATCTTTGGTGTGTATCTATATGGTGTGTATCTATGGTGTGTGCGTGTATATATACGGTTTGTATCGATCGTGTGTGTCTGTGCATAGGGTTTGTATCTATATGTTGTGTGTATCAATATTAAGTGTGAATCTATGTGTGTATCTGTGGTGTGTGCTACATATGGTGTGAATCTAGTGGTAGGCGATGACTCAAGTTTAACCAGTATATGAGTCTCTCTGGTCTCTTTGATTAAAGTTTGCTTCTTCTCACTCCTCAAAGGCCCGTTCAGGATGCTGCCAAGTTACGGTTGCAATGGAGACGGTATCTCGCAGAGTGCTCAGAGAGCAGATGTTCTCGTGTGGTAACATCGCCCTCTGCTGTCCACATCCGCTCACTACACACAGGGACGCAAGATCACACGTGACTTCCTTTTCACCAACTTGACATCAAACAGTAGTCACACACACCCCCATCCTCCCCCCCCACCCCACCCACCACCCACCCCCACCCACCCACCCCCACCCACCCACACACACAGTAGCCTAAGGTGAATTGAATGAATACTTTTTTCGTTTTGATGAATGAATCTAAATCAGTCAAATCAGACTCATCCCTTTAATTAAAATAAGGGAGGTCATTTAAGATCAAACACAGAGCTGAAATAGCCTCTCACTGTTACCAAGGCGACCAGAGGGCGCCGAACCTGCGTTGAGTTTTACTAATTAGCCCCCCTGCCGCAGCTCCCCTGCCAAGTGGTTTTCTTAATTAGTTAATTGGTTGCATCTGGTGCATTTCACGTAAGAGGGAACCGGACAGTAGGTTGGTGTCCTCCACTGTTTGGCAGTGTAGCGTCTCCAAAACGTAGTATGTTGTTGTTTTCCCAGAAACCAGAATGTGTGTGTAGGTTTGTTGAGGTCTGTTGTGACTCATTTGATATCTCTTCCTGTTTCACAGGTTAAAGACTTTTGTAGAATTGTGTGGCAAAGCACAACTGATGTGACTTGTTGGACGCGTGTTTACCTGGTCGATTAGGCCCTGAACGCAGACCCTAAACCCAGACATCCTTATCACAGACCCTGTGTTTAATTAGCCCCGAATATAATTTTTGGGTTGAAAAAATATATACAAGTAAAAATATTTAATTATTTAGAAGTAGCCTAGTCTAGATAGTCCTTCTGGCAAGAGAATAAACATTTTAAAAACATAACCTGTTTACCACCTCAAGTGAATTAATCTATCCTATCCCCAGTCAGCTGTGTGTGTGTAGAGTCTGTCTCACTTGTATTCATTTTACTCTGAAATAACTTGAATGGAACTTTAGACATTTGGAGATAAGCAGCAAAGCAGTCAGGTAGCTGTTTTAAGCTATAATAAACTGTGTATTTAGTTTATGTAGGTGAAGCATTATGAAAAAATGTTCATGCAAAATAAAGCATGGAAATAATTTTGGCATTTTCATTTTCCGTCTGGGCTAAGCCCCGGATGTTTCTGAAACCTAGAAACACCCCTGCTGCATAGGGTACACAAGGGTAATGGTTCCTTTCAAAGTTCTGAACCAGGCAGACGTTGGTCTGATCAGAGACACTTTTAGAACACAAAGCCTCACTGTTGGTTACGGATAAGATCAGGACAGCACAATGCTCACTAAAACTAAGTAGATATCAAATTGCCATTAAGGCTTGTTTTTGCTAACAAATTTTCAATTTCTGTTATTTGTGTCTTTCCCCGAACTAAGGCAGGGTTGTGTCATACATTTCTAGCAAACAAAAACAACCCTCATCACCACGCATGTAGGGGCCTCCAGTTTGCAATCCACCTCAAGAAGAGATCCAGCTCTAGGAGGTGGAGGGCTCTTTAAATAACCAATTGAAGTGTGGTTGACTCCTCCCGGTGTTGACCTCTCCCTGGTGGTCAGGGGTCATCCCGCCCCCGAGAGGGGCCAGCTGGCCTACCTTCACCTAATGCTTGTCATTCCTCCTGAGACACACCTTCCTCTGGCCCGGCCTGAAACCTGCAGATCAAATACAAAAAAGGTTCATATTTACTGTGAGGCGTTGAGGCTTTAACCCCCCCAACCCAACCCCACCCTCCCCCCATGCTCACAAGCATTGAGGACACTCCCCTCTTCCACCTCATCTCATTGGCTGACTGGAGCACTGGTTTGTTTAAGCACTTGGTCTTTTGCACTGACGCAACAACTTTGTTGTGATGCATTTTCTGCTAGCGTGCGCTTTACTGCCACTAATTATATTAACAAATAAAAAACAAAGCTACTCCGCACTATGTCCAGTTTGTGTTTAGAAACATGCCCGAGCGGCACTATTTTTGATTGTTTGAGATGGTTGTTGGTTTGCAGTGTCTTCATATAAAAGGTTGTGCTTAACATGAACGTCTCCAACCCTGATGGCTCAACGCTCACCAACCAAGGGATGGACCTCTCGTTGCACTGGTCAGCTCCTTGTTGACCAAGTAGTTGTAGGAGGGCTGGCTGTACAGTTACTCCTGCATGAGAAAAAACACAACCACCCAGATTATAAAGGCAGAGTGAACTGCTTTGTAATTAACAACCTCCCAGATAAACGATGGGAGGTTGGCCTAGAGACTAACCCGGACAGGTTGTGTTCTTCATCGTGATGTTGGTAATCCAGGCCTTACACTCCACACGCTTCTTCTTGCTGAAGGGCAGCCGGGCAGGAAATGGATAAGAGGATTAATATAAGGAGCTGGAATAGAAATTAATTCAAGATATACAAATGTCTTAACGATTAGCGTCTTGCACACAG
The DNA here is from genome assembly GCA_900291075.1 of Melanogrammus aeglefinus. NCBI lineage: Eukaryota > Metazoa > Chordata > Actinopteri > Gadiformes > Gadidae > Melanogrammus > Melanogrammus aeglefinus. The sequence goes on from OLKM01000860.1 coordinate 152,895, forward strand.
TAGGCTATAAACAGTACAATTAAGGCAGTTCAATATTTTACCAATAGATGGCAGTGTTGTGACATATTTGGATGATTGATAGCACACATCAATTGTATAGTAAAATGTATTGCATACAAATGCATTTATAGCTGTAGCTCTTTGAAGCATAAACACTACCCGGCACTAGGCGCTATTATCAACTGGAAACAGTTTCCCCCAGGAAGTAGAGGTGCAGCAGAAAGTTTGCATGAAGGTTTGTAGATATTGCTGCAAATTGACACCAATGACGTACTCTGAAATCTGTTTTGCAAGACTAGTGACAATAGTTAAATTATTCACTTGGGACAGTGCAGGTGACCGACGACCATGTTTGTAGGCCGACACACGTTCCCGAAAAGTAGAGTTGTAGAATCCTAGGACCGACACCGGGGGGGCCCAACATTTGTTAAACCACTGGTCTGCCGTCAACTACCATTGCAAACGTCTCACAGGTTACAGTGTGATGGGGTATGGATTTTCGATTGTTGATACTCGATTGTTGATATCCGCAGCCAATATCTGGGTTGATCGTCTTCGTTGTCTGGTTCACTTGAGTCATCATTCTCTGTCTGCAGCAGTGGAAAGAGTACAAAAATATTCTACTCAAGTAAATGTATGATTACTTGGATGAAATTTTACTCAAGTAAAAGTAGCCTACTGGTTTAAAAAATCTACTTAAGTAAAAGTAAAAAGTAGCTGATTTAAAATGAACTTAAAGTACAAGTTACTAGTTACTTTTAAACAGCGGGAGGACCGGGGGTCTCTTCTGTGTGGGGCATTATAGACAAGGCGATATCAATCTCAAACTAGTTTAGTCTAATTAATGCAACACCTTTACAATTTAAAGTGTAAAAATTAAACAAATCATGTCGCCAGTCGCCACACATGAATGGATGTATGTGTCATACTTTGGATGAGTTTTAAAAAAACACTTTAAGTAGGCTAGCCTTAAGCTCCCGTTTCAGCCTCATGGGAGAATTAAACAAGACAATTATTTGTGTCTGAAAATAGTTTTATTTCTATCTAGCAAAAACTTTGCAAATTGCAATGAAATACAGGGCTAAACAGTCCTTAACCTTTGTAAACGGGTATAGCTTAATGCACTACATTATCACCGCCTTCAGCTTTGATGGATGCTTCCTCTGTAAACAAATGTTTTAATCACTAAGTAAATCAACGTTGTGTTAAACACATAGCATTTAAAATATTAACATTCATAGCTTAAATTCAAATCACATTTTGTCTTTTCCATTATATAAATGTACAGTACTGAGCGCTGTCCAATATGGTAATACATTGACTCTGCATAGAAAAGCATACCTCATACAACCCCATTTCAAGTGTATATTTAACATTCCAAAGTTGTTAATTTTGATGTAACTGTATGGATTCTGGATACATTTTTCTGTCCAATAGGTGGCAGTGTTGTGACATATGATGATTGATAGCGTCAATTGTATTGTAAAATGTATTGCATAAAATGCAATTATAGCTGTAGCTCTTTGGAGCAAAAACACTATCAGGGGCTGTTATCAACAGAAGGTAACCGTTTCTAAACCCGTACCTTGATGAAATCGGTTTCGCAAGACAAGTGGCAATAGTAATGATTCACTTAGAACAGTGCAGGTGACCGACGACCATGATCGAACTCTGACGTAATCAACAAGTACAGTGATCAGTAGCCTAGGCCCTACACCAGGGGGGGCAACACACAGTTCAGGCTGCCGTCAACTACCATTCCAAACGAGTGGCTGCTCACCACTGTTCCTTCACCATATAACACCATTTAAGGTTTTATGAGTTTGTAGATAATTAAACACTACAAACATTGCCTCTTTGCATTTCTGCCCAAGCCAAGACGGTCCAAAGGTTTACCTGGGTAAATTAAAATCGAAAACCTATAGGAGTGGCCTATTTACCATTCTGTCTACTTCCAATATAAACTGAATTCTCACTCTCCAAGTCATACCTAGCACGAAATGACGGTAGGCCTACATAAAAAGATCAAATTTGTTTTTCATCAATCTCTCAAACCGGTATTTGTGAAAACAAAAATTGCTGAAGTTAAAATTATTTTAACTTAATAATTTTTAAGTTTAGGCATACATACGGAAATCCTGGCGCTTACATGGTGGGCCTTTGTCACGTAGACCTACAGATGATTTATCCCAAAGAGACTACACCACTCCAGCAATGAGCCTTAGAATGAAACAAACGAAAGACCTGAAACAATAAGACCTATAACAATGTGCGAAACTTGTAGAATTTCTTAAAAGCATAATTGTATAAAAAGGCCCATTCTGATTAAGCTGTTGTCACGGTTCGCAGGTGGCAGGCAGGCAGGTAGGACCCAATCGCAGACAGTTTAGGTAAAAGGATAAAAAAGGCTCGGAACGCGGGGAACATAGGTAACATACAGGACACAACTCACCACAAACTACAATGATCCGACAAGCAAAAAAGGAAAGATAAGGGCTTAAATACCAAACACACAGGGCACGCAATGAGTAACAGCTGAAACACATTAGGGGAGGGAGCAGTAATCACACAGGAGGGAAACCTGACATGGGGAGAAACAAGACAGATACCAAAGTAAAACGAAACCATGACAGCTGTAGGCTGCAGACCTCCCTCCCTCGGAGAACAATACTAAACTAATCATCATAGCTAATAATCTAGATCAGGGCTTTAGACACGTTTTTGAGGGAGGAACATGATCAGTTTGCCTGACAACCGCTTACCAATATACAGTATCTCAATTTATCACAGTGCTGTTACCCTCATGGATTAAGGTCATTTTCTATAAAACACGTCCATAGATCTTGAGAAGTATCTTCTAAAACGAACAAATGATTCATCTTGAAGGGCACTCTGGGTTAGTGCCGGGTCACAGACTCATGGGTCACTTCCTGCTCCTTAGAGAGCCAGGATCCTGGTGACACAGGACGTTCCCCATCTCCTGATGAGTACAAGATGGAGCATCGAGGCCAACCCCCTCTCTGAGTCTCTCACACACACTCTCTGACACTGACATCCTGACAATCACAAGAACACTACCGCTACCTACCAGACATTAGGGATTGTATACACCCACCTATTCTTTCATTGCACTGTGCACATGCTGCTTTAGCATATAGTGCTATATTTATGATTACTTTAGTATATATTACTTAAATCTTAAATCTATTTTCGTCACTTTTACATTTCACAGCATACTTGTAGGCATGCGAGAAATAAACTCTTGATTCTTAAATCCTGAGACGAAGGGGATTGGGGGGAGGTCAACACAACAGGGTCAGACCTGTGCTGCACATCATAAGCTCTACATTATAAACAGCATTGCATCCGACAAATACAGAAAAGGAGTAGCAAATGATTGACTGTTAAAATGATTGAAGATGAATTCCGAGGACTGCGCCAAGGTGTGCCGTTCTCGATTGGGCCACACTATAAATTGGCAGAGAATTCACTGCCTCACGGACTGGCCTCAGGAGACGTGACAGATGTAGGGGAGCGCTCATTACTTCATTAGAAGCCAATTCGATATTGATGTATTGATATAGGTTTCATAAGCAGTGTTTCCCCAGCGTGGGTCAGGCCAGTGAGCAACACAATGTAGACCATACAAATGAATGCCATGCTACACAAACCCATAACCTTAACCTGCAATTAGAACACAAAGAATATTCTATTTTTTGATACATTAAAAAGGTGTGATATTCCCATGCAAAATAGTGCAGCTATGTTTGGGATTTGTTCTATAAATATGTTGTATGGAAAAAAATATACTCAAATAGGGGTTAGAAATCAGCACAGAATGCCACCATCCGCTGTTGACTTCTATTAGGTTTGAATAATTTGTATGTTTACTGCAGCCACACTGCCTCCATACCTCAGTGCCTCTGTAATGGACCTCTCCATCAGGCCTCTGACACCGTGAATAAAACACTTGGGCTGAACCACATGGAGTTTGGAGGGTGTGGAGCTGGGGATTCAGAACAGGGAGGTTGGGTGGGGTTCCTAACAGGTTTGTGGAGACCCCAAAACCACAACTAGGTCGGGTGAGGGTATCTCTTGGTCAGGATCTGCGTGCGGCCCAGCTGGTTCTTCCTACCAACAAGGGGCGACATTGGACAATATAGTGGCTTATACTACTTCGTTTAAGAATGCTTGATTCTGATTGGCTGTGAGGAGGGCATTAACAACCCGGCAGGTTGCCCGCTGACTTGTCGGTTCTACTTGCTGCTGACTGAGCACAGCGTCATAAAATAGTAGATCAATACGCCGCTCATATTTTTTTTTGGAATACTTGATTCTGATTGGCTGCAGGGTGTCCATTAATCCCTGATATATGGACAGTAGTTCCTGTCAAATTGTCTGTCAGCATTCAAAACGAGAGCTGGTAAATTGTGAAAAATGCATTAAACTGTAATCTGAAAATGCGGTGGTAATAGACCCTATAGTAGGCTATCTGTGGTATAAAGGCTGGGATGAATTTTAAATATGTACACTTCATGTTGGAAGTATAGACCATCGCGATTCCCATTGAAACGAATGGCGCTGTGATTAGCCTTCAAAACGAGAGGTGGGAAATTGCGAAAAATGAATTAAACTGTAGGCAGCGCGGTTATATGCTATAGAACCTGGAGTATCTGTGGTATAAAGGCTGGGACGAATTTCGAACTATAAATATGTAGAATCCATAACGTTAGCTCCCTGGCTTATAGCTCAGCGGACTACAAAACCCCCATTGCCAAATTGTAGCTAAGGTCCGTCCTATTTACTGGAGGAGTGAACAACGTTTCCGTTGCATAAGAGCCTTACGGGAGGGTAATGATTGTTCCAGATTTTAGTCAAACCCTCAGGCGTTACCAGGGAAACTAAATTATTGCATGTGAAATTTTTTTATATTTGGATTATAAAACGCATGAAAATATAAATGAATGATCTTAATTTCTTTTCTTTGGCAAGTGACCATGGTATAAGCGGGGTAATGCCCTTCGAGGTGTCCAAAACATGTTTGATCGATCGTAATTAAAGGGGACTACTTTTTGAGGGAGATGAACTCAAACAGAGTATAGCCTACATTTAATAAACATGCAATAAGAATCAGAAAAAGCATAATAATTACTCAAGGCAGGGCCATAAACAGTTTGATATGCCCGGCTCATGGAAGGTTACCGCCCTCAACTTCATCTCGGGCGGTAAACCGTCCACAAGCCGGGCATATCAAACTGTTTATTGCCCTGCCTCTCGGTGATCACTTGCTTGTGTTCGGAAAGGTTTTTGTTAACTTGCTGATCAGAATGTATCATGGAATTTTTTACCCTAAAGTGAAATCCTAAATAACAAAAATGTACCCTAACTAATGAAAACGTTTTGCCACATCTAACAGGAGAAACGCTGTGGCAGACAGTAGGCCTATCAAACAGTTTTCCCCCCATAATGACCAGTCTGATAACTAAACAGATTCACTAGTAACATTATAATTAACTTTCCAATGCTCCTATGCTTCCAACTCCGGTCATTTTTAGAAATCACACAACGCAGCAACCTGTCTGTATCTTTGCCTGTTTATTTGCAGACCAATACTTTTTGCTGAGCTGCGTTTGGCCTTAATATTCATCCTGTCCTGCCACCCACCACCTCCCACACCACAACGCCTGAGGAGGATTTAGACAGAAATCAATAAATGGATCCCATTCACAACTCTGTGTTTCCACAGCTTTTTATTTAAGTAGGCCTATATTTCTGCACTGACATTTTTATTGTTTTATTTATTCTTCTTCTCCTTATAGGCCTACTCTAGTTCAACATTACTCTTTTAAATGATTGTCCCACCAAGTAAAATGTTATATCTTGCCTATTGAAAGTACTCAGAAGGTGTTGGAGGGCTGCTATATCAATAAAGTTGTGTAACAGATGGGGCAATGTTGTCATTGCCTGTTTGATGAACTTGGTCGGAGAGTCCGAGTCGGTTGACAAACACCCGCAGTTGGTTCTCCGCCTGGACTCTGGGCAGCGGGAGAGGAGGATCATTAGGTACAGATTGAGAATAATTTACCAGAGCCACCAACTACCATTTACAACTGTCAGGTTCTCTGGGCCTTTCTGCCTCAATGTCTGCCTACACCCGAAAATGGCATAGAGGACAACATAGGACGCAGTGCACAACTTATTTCCTTTTGACAAAACTTCTTTCATTTACTAAACACGAAAATGCCATAGAGGACAACATAGGACGCGGTGGACTCCCTTAATTTTAACAAAACTTTCTTCATTTATTTTGCAATTTTTGGAGAATGTTTGTTAGAAATTTGCATTGTTTTTTTCAGCAGGTTGTCAGCAGTTTGCAACTTTGAAAACCATTTGCGTCTATGCAGTCATCTTTACATTGAAGGGCACCCAGTTTAGTTATTTGTTTGGTCCTTTGTCTCGCCCATTTAACATGCCTCAAACAAAGTCCCCACGCCGGGAAGCGTGAATCAATTAACCCCCCTGTCACCTCACGGGACCTCCACGGCACAGCACAGCCCTCCCTTGCAATGTTTCCAAACAACTTTAAATTAATTGCCATTTTCAGCTTTTGACCTCTGTGATCACCCAGGTGTAGTGACTAGCCCCCGAAGGTTAAGTGACCCCAGGTGTAGTGATCCCATCCCCCCCAACCCCCAGGTGGAGTGACTCAAGGTGTAGTGACCCCTCCATCCCAGGTGTAGTTACCCTCAGGTGTAGTAACCCCAACCCCCCCAGGTGTAGTCACCCGACCCCACACCCCCATGTGTATTGCCCCTCCCCCAAAGGTGTACTGACCATACACCCCAAAAAAAAGGGTTAGTTTTTCTATACCTCCTTTTTATCGATTTTTAATTCTCTCCATCATTGTGTGTTGGCAGTATCTATTCATCTGGACAGGACACAATAAAGCATAAGCAAACATCGTATTAAGAGAAAATATATCATTTCAATATTAAAGATTCTTTCACTATTATTCCACATGTTCAGGGAAGACTTTGATAAAGTAGAGGGCAGCATAACGAGGAAAGGGCAGGAACAGAAGGTTGGATTCACAGTAGTGTTGATCCAACAGGGGGCATGCGTGCTACTCCCAAAGAGCTTTGTCCTACACCCTGCTGTGAAGGCTCGGGTGGAGGGGGCCTCCCCACCACCCCACACTCGTTGCTATTCTTCGTCTTCTTCACTGACCCTCAAATAGCTCGGACCCCACCTGGTCTCGGCCACCTCGACCAAACGTCCCCCCGTCACCATGGTGGAGGAAGAGAAGAGGGGGAGGGGGGGGGGACGGACGAAAACAGAGCAAGCTCAGTTAAGACCCCGCATCTTCTGGCATTCATAAACACACACCTCCATCACCCAGCGACTCCGTCATAAATTCCAATCCCAGTGACACCTAGTGGCCGGGACAGCGGCCAAGCCGGCGGCGCCACCGCCAGGGGTACGGCTTCTCGCTCGTACGATCGATCCCCATACATCTAATGGCTGTCGAGAGAAACAGAGTCCCAGCCCACCCGTACAAGCTACTATATATCTAATTACACAGCGCCGCTTCTCAGGGCCCACCGTGCTGCGACTGGAGTTGGATTTGTTCCACAGCAAACGAAGGCCGAGGTCACAGGAATTGCTTCGTCACGACCGGACCCCCATCCTCCCCCCCCACCACCCCCCACCCACACACACACACACACACACACACCCACACACACACACACACACACACACACACACACACAACACACACACACACACACACACACACACACACACACACACACACACACACACACACACACACACACACCGCTCTCTCGGTGGGGGGAGGAGGGAGGGGTTGAGGACCAGGTCCCAGGGGTCGATCACCACCTTGTCCTTCACGGACACGTCCAGTACGGGCCCCGGCCCGCTGGGAGGACGGCAGGGCGGCCAGGAGGTCAGAATATCTGTGGGGATTTCAGGGACTTGCTTTCGGTCATCTGTCAGTTCAGCAGATAAACAACACACCAACACTCACGGCGCACGCACTCGAAAATCCAGTTGAAGAAACAGCCGAACAATTAGTTTGAATTGGCATCCATCATTTAATTTTTTTCTGCCAACCCCTCCCTCTCCCAGTCGGCATAGATAAAGATGGATAGCAACAGAACTCTGTCGTTTGTGAAATACCATGTGGAAGCATCAATTTGAGCAATGACATTTGCTGAGCATCCAGATTATGCCAGCCAGTCAGAGAAAATTGTTCAATGACATACCGGGTGTGTGTGTGTTTGACATGTGTGTGTGTTTGTCTGTGTGTGTGTGTGTGGGACACGTGTGTGTGTGTGTGTGTGTGTGTGTGTGTGTGTGTGTGTGTGTGTGTGTGTGTGTGTGTGTGTGTGTGTGTGTGTGTGTGTGTGTGTGTGTGTGTGTGTGTATGGGACGTGTGTGTGTGTCATTGTGTGTGTGTGTGTGTGACTTGTGTGTGTGTGTGTGTGACATGCTTTTGTGTGTGTTTGTCAGTGACGTGTGTGCGTGTCATTATGTGTGTGTGTGTGTGTGTGTGTGTGTGTGTGTGTGTGTGTGTGTGTGTGTGTGTGTGTGTGTGTGTGTGTGTGTGTGTGTGTGTGTGTGTGTGTGTCTTTGCGTGACACGCGTATGTGTGTTTTGTTTGTCAGTGTGTTTATATGTGACGTGTGTTTGTTTCCTAGTCTGGCTGGAAGGTGATGCCGGTGAACTCAAATCCCTCTGAGTCTATGGAGCAGCCCTTGTTTTTATACCTGAGGGGAAATACAACGTTGTGCTGGCTGGCAGATGTTGCCGAGCTGATAAGTACGTAGCAGTTATATACAGCTGAACTGTAAGAGTTAGTCCAGATGTAATGAAAACCAGGAACTTGGTTCACATTCACATGAATTCACAAAGGGTACTGTCACAGAGCATACGCTTTTCATTTTTCCGAAGCATGTGTTTTATGTGTTGTATTGCAAATGGGAACAGAATAATAGCCTACTAGAGAAAGATAGAAAGAAAGAGAGAGGGTTTCGGGGAAGATGGGGGTTAAGTGCCAGTTTCTATATTACTGTCTGAGCACTGTATCTCTGGTTTAGAGCTGTAGAGGTGTAACTGTATTACCTTTCTAACCGAGGGTAGTCATGTTTCGTGGATGGCTCTTAAACAGATGCACTTTTGAAACAGAGTAGGATCTCTTACAAAAACCAGCCCCATCAAGACATCAGTAAGTAGACCTTTAGATCGAGGATGTTTCAACGCTTTATGATCTAAGTTTAAGGTGGCAATTTCGTTCTCTTCTGTGACACCATTCCAGCCGTTCCCATAGATCCCAAAGCTGTCGTCACCGACACCCAGTTTGTAACATTCATAATGCTGCAAATGCAAGGGATTTCATAAGTGGACCAATGACTCAATTACCTCATCCTGCAATAGAGAGTGCCTTTACAGAGATTTATATACTTGGAAATCATGAAGATTTCTTCAAGGTTGGACATCAACGTGTCTTTGAATGGCCCCCGTGCTACCACCATTATGTATGTTTCCATTCTGATTCTCCCCATGATCTGACATCAATGTATGTTTTTTTCTGGAGGTAATAATATTGCGCTGGCAGAGAAGGTTCAAACGCACTGATTATAATCAACTCCTATTGTCCACACACGTTGCAGTGCTATAGGTTCTTTTATAGGTTGTCGTTTTTGTATAGGAGCCATACTGTTATCATTCCTTCACAGACAAAGACAACCATAAAAGGTACCATGGAGTTCTTTAAGAGCACATATATTCACATTCTTCCTTGTGTCTGTTTGTGTAAATATATTTCCCTCTCTATCGCTCCCTCTCTCTTTCTCTCTCTCTTTCTCTATGTATCTCTCTCTCTCTCTTTTTAGATGCCATGTTGCTAAGCACGTTTCACTAGACACAAGAGTCACCCTTGCTTAGATCCAGTTCAAAGGCCTTTACAACCATGGGAGAACGTACAACTACATTTCCAAAGCAGTAAAATCTCTCTCTCTCTCTCTCTCTCTCTCTCTCTCTCTCTCTCTCTCTCTCTCTCTCTCTCTCTCTCCTCTCTCTCTCTCTCTCTCTCTCTCTCTCTCTCTCTCTCTCTCTCTCTCTCTCTCTCTCTCTCTCTCTCTCTTTCTCTATCACTCTCTCCATACTCTTTCATGCACAGGGTCTTTCACTCATCCGAAATGCATGTATTCACATCGGAAAAGAGTTATATGTTGATGCAGGCTAGCATCTGAAAATAGATTTGCTGGGTTGAACAGTGTTAGCAAAGTACTGCGAGACAAACACAGATCCCACCTGCTTTCCTGCCCTGTTTACTTATTGATGGGCCCTCGCTTTCTATAGAGAGAGAGGGAGAGAGAAAGAGAGAGAGAGAGAGAGAGAGAGAGAGAGAGAGAGAGAGAGAGAGAGAGAGAGGAGAGTAAGGAGAGAGAGAGATAGAGAGAGAGAGAGAGAGAGAGAGAGAGAGAGAGAGAGAGAGAGAGAGAGAGAGAGAGAGAGAGAGAGAGAGGACCTAGGAGTGAGGAGAGGATAATAACTGGATGAGTCATAGATATGTGAATGAACGACTGAGGTAAAAAAAAAAGCCTGTTATCTTTGTCAAAGGAAGACCAGAAAGAAATCGGTTCAGTTTGGACCAGCCTGAAGGGTGCAGTTAACTCTTAAAATGAACTACTCAGACTTCAGATTGGTCAGGGGAGAGAATCACTGTTCAAAGACCTGCAGCCTTCTATTTTGTCACACACAATAAGGAAATCATTTGATTTCTGTCTAGTATGGCTGTTTTGTGTTTGAAGGGTGTTATTTCCATAAATGTCCTAAAGAGATAGAGGCGATATTTGGAAGGTTATGGTTAAGTATCTGTTAAAGTCCCTGGGCAACAGGGAATAAGCAATACACTCAATGACGTGTCGTGAATGCCAAACAAGTATCACACAATGAACACATTGAAATCTGTTCCTCTTTAGAACGCTCTTTAGTTTGTTTGTGCAAGGGCGCAAAAGTGAATATGTGTTTTGTGTGTGAGTGTGTGTGAGTGTGTGTGTGTGTGTGTGTGTGTGTGTGTGTGTGTGTGTGTGTGTGTGTGTGTGTGTGTGTGTGTGTGTGTGTGTGTGTGTGTGTGTGTGTGTGTGTGTGTGTGTGTGTGTGTGTGTGTGTGTGTGGTGTGTGTGTGTGTGTGTGTGTGTGTGTGTGTGTGTGTGTGTGTGTGTGTGTGTGTGTGTGTGTGTGTGTGTGTGTGTGTGTGTGTGGGTGTCTGCCTGGGAAATCGATCTTTTTTGGCATTGAAGTCCCCTGTTGTTCATGTCGCAGAGAAACTGCTGTGTGGCGCTGGTCCTCCGTCTGAGCCCCTAACCCGGGGGGCCGGACTGAGGACCACCACGCCGCTGCCTCCAGCCTAGGAACAGTCCAACGCCTCACCCAGCACCCTACTGACCTTTAGGGTGATTAACATTCACCCCGGTTCATTGTTGTCCCTCAGACGTCCACACAAAGACGGACAGGGAGGGGTGTCTCCCTCAAAGGTCACGGTCTAGACCTGTGATGACTCTCTGGAAGGGTGCCCCTTCACAACAGGTGGTCTGCTCTGTAGCCCTCTGATGGTTGAACTCCAAATCAAACACAGAGATCAATAAGATGAACAGCATGGGTGATGCTACTTTTCAATCCCATTATATGCATTATTATCATATCATTACCAATGTATTTTTTATATCTTGTGAAATATTACTTTTTGATTTTATCGACTTATTTAGTTGAATTAATTAACTAAATGTCCCCTACTTTTATTTTCATTATATTAGGCACTGGTGTTAGCATTTATCCTTTATAAATTTTTGTTTTCATCCTCATGTTGTAATTTATGAGCAATCTCTGGCTCAGTCAGTCCTTCAATCCTTATTAATTTATTATCTATTATATTATTCATTTCGTTTTCTTCTTATCTTATCTCAAAACAAAACCACGAAAAATTGGATGTTGCTATGGCAGCTGTATTCACTACTGCTGCAGCCAACAGAAGAAAAGATCTCTCTTCAAGGTCTCTCGGTCGCTTGGAAGTCAAACCGGGAATTCAAACATTGGAATCTAAATTGCGTCCGTCAGGATCATGACAGACACAAACAACACGCATTTCAAAAAACGGTTATTCCGTTCCTAAATATGTCAACAGGATAACTCCTCCCCCTTCTGCAGGAGAGACAGCTCCTGCAGAAGGGGGGGGGGGGGGGGATTCAACCATCAGAGGGCTACAGAGCAGACCACCTGTTGTGAAGGGGCACCCTTCCAGAGAGTCATCACAGGTCTAGACCGTGACCTTTGAGGGAGACACCCCTCCCTGTCCGTCTTTGTGTGGACGTCTGAGGGACAACAATGAACCGGGGTGAATGTTAATCACCCTAAAGGTCAGTAGGGTGCTGGGTGAGGCGTTGGACTGGCTGGAGGCAGCGGCGTGGTGGTCCTCAGTCCGGCCCCCCGGGTTAGGGGCTCAGACGGAGGACCAGCGCCACACAGCAGTTTTCTCTCTGCGACATGAACAACAGGGGACTTCAATGCCAAAAAAGATCGATTTCCCAGGCAGACACCCACACACACACACACACACACACACACACACACACACACACACACACACACACACACACACACACACACACACACACACACACACACACACACAGACACAGACACACACACATAAAACACACACACACACACACTCATCCAGACACACACTGGAGATACACACACACACAATCACACACACATACAGACACACACACAAACACACAGACACACAGACAGGCAGACACACACAGACAGACACACTCAACACAGAAACACAGTACAGATTTCAAGGTGTTCATTGTGTGGATTGTGGCATTCACGCACTTCATTGAAGGTACTGCTAATTCCCCGTCGCCGAGGGACTTAAACAGATAACCATAACCTTCCAAATATCACCTCCATCTCTTTAGGACTATATACACATTTATTGAAATAGCCCCCTTCAAACACAAAAAGCCATCCCAAGCACTTCACACAGGCAGGAGTGATCATTTCGAGATTTTTAAAGGCCAATTAATGATGAAAAACAACGTTTCTCCAAAGCATGAGTCGAAACATGACTTGGCTAATTTGCTAATGTATACTCCATTTTCACGACATTGTATTTACTGTTCTGGCAGGTTACAGTTTGACTGAGAGGATAATGATGAGCTGTCCGTCAAGGGGGGGGGGTGTTCTTCTGGTATGTGCTGATCAGTTTCCACAGGCCTTGGGGATTCACTAACAGTCTGCTGATCCTGCGCTTCTCGAATCACGACTCACAGAGGAGATTCTGAAATTTATATAAGCAGACTTGTATAAATCGACTTTGCAACAGCAACACACGCACGCACACACACACGCACACACACACACATCGCGGTTTAATCATTGGCATACGACACAGTGTTTGTTCCAGCTTCATGCTACTGTCTATCATTAGCTGCCTTTGCTATCTGGTGGATCGCATGCCTTCGAAGTGGGCCTTGCTCAGCTCAGGATTTAACTATATTCTATTAATAGCTAGGAGGTATAGGTTCTGTCCTTTTCATGCTGTCTGCTGTCCATTGAACGCGGTTACAGAAGACTTAGAAGTCAGCACACACACACGCACACACATGCAAAAACAAACACGCACAAATGTGTGTGTTTGTGTGCAAGGCATCACCCTGGGTAACTGGAGGTGCAGGGGAAAGATTTTCTGTTTTAAAGAACTTTCTTTTATGCAGCCTTTGATTAAAAGGTTTTGGCAACAGGCTGGTATATAAATATATAAATGGAAGGAATGCTGCTTTCACAAAGAAGAAGCAATGCTTTGATCTAACTCAGGGACAAGAAGCAAGCTTGGAGCGAGCTACGTGCATGCGCACGTGTATGTGTGTCTGCGCCTATCTGATTGATGTGAGCGTGTGTGTGTGTGTGTGTGCGTGTACGTGTGTGTGCGTGTCTGCGTGTCTGTGCATGTACATGTGTAAGTGAGTGCATGTCTGTGTCTATGGGTAACAAAGTGGTGGAAGCTGATTGAGAAAACGAGACTGAAAGGAAGTGTGAAGAAGTGTGAAAAAGAGAGGAGAGGGAGAGAGAGAGAGAGAGAGAGAGAGAGAGAGAGAGAGAGAGAGAGAGAGAGAGAGAGAGAGAGAGAGAGAGAGAGAGAGAGAGAGAGAGAGAGAGAGAGAGAGAGAGAGAGAGAGAGAGAGAGAGAGAGAGAGAGAGAGAGAGAGAGAAGAGAGAGAGGAGAGAGACAGGAGAGAGAGAGAGAGAGAGAGAGAGAGAGAGAGAGAGAGAGAGAGAGAGAGAGAGAGAGAGAGAGAGAGAGAGAGAGAGGAGAGAGAGAGAGAGAGAGAGAGAGAGAGAGAGAGAGAGAGAGAGAGAGAGAGAGAGAGAGAGAGGAGAGAGAGAGAGAGAGAGAGAGAGAGAGAGAGAGAGAGAGAGAGAGAGAGATAAAAGAGAGAGCGGGAAAGAAAGAGAGTGCAGGAGAGAGAGCAGGAGAGGCAGAGAGAGAGAATAGGGAGAGAGAGATAGCCAGTACAGGAGAGAGAGTAGGCGAGAGAAGGCAATAGAAAGAGAGAGAGAGTGCAGGAGATGGTGAGAGAGAAAGAGTGAGAGAAAGAAGCGAGAGATAGAGAGAGAGAGAAAGGAGAGGGCAGGGGAGAGATGTGAAGCAGCTCTTTTTAGTCCCTCTGTTCCTCAGCTACAGGGAACCACCATGGTTACATCGCAACCAACGTCTGAAAGAATGTAACCTGAGGGTGAGCACGATAGAGCACACAATGCGTCAAGTAGTGTTCGCCTCCCGGCTGGAAGGTAGCAGGTTCGATCCCCAATGTCAAGTAGACATCCTTGAGCAAGGTGCTGAAATGACTTAAACAACATCTGAAAAAGTGGGAAAGAAACAACAGAAATACCTAGATTAAAAAAATTGAGGGCTTTGATTTTCAATATATTCAATATATCCCCCATAGGGGGCTAAGGGAAATACTCCTCAGATATCTCTTCCCCGGCAAGTACAAGCATGCCTACAGAGCACAACCTATAATCAGTGCTGTATGGGACGGCGATGCTTACGCCACATCCATTGAGACGCCCACGCCAGAACTTGATATTTGAGGTAATCTGATAATGCCGTGGAATGAAGAATGGCTGCCCGTGCACTCTTGCCTCGCTGAAAGTAATCCCTTTTTCCGCTGTTCCATCGCCTCCTTATGTTCTCGCTCACAGCGCTAATTTCTTGCTAATCAGTGCAGAAAAGCTTCCCCGGTTGATGATCATGTAAGCTTTATGGGGGCCAGCAAAGGGTGCCATGACGACCTACCCCCCCCCCCCCCCTCCCCACCACACCAACCCCCCATGCTATTATATAGGAACAAGGTTATGAGTTAAGTGGTATGAGTAATATGTAATATATTGTATAAAACAGTATTTACAATACATCCCCATCTTTATTTTTGGCATGAACAACCCATTTGTACCGGTCCAACATAAGAAATAAGTTGGATAAAACTACACATATTTTCCTGAAAAAGACAGACTGTACAGATTGATGTGGGGACTTTGGGCAGCTGGGTGGAAAAGGTTGGGCATGGCTACCTTTATTGATTTTAATTCCATTAATACCTCATGACGGAGGCCCACTTGGCAGGCCGTCTGATGGCCGGTGCCTATGTCTGTTATCACAGGTCCGACCTGGTTTATCAGCTGGCACCAGCAGGCAGGGAAAGAAAAGTCTCTGAAGAAAAGCCAAGAAGACAGAGTACTGGCAGCAGCCGGGGGACTTAAGCAAATAAGCAGACCGCGGAACATTTTAACAACCCCTGAAAGCCTAGGCACTGCTTCACAGAAAATAAGTCATCAAGTCACTGCTTCCTCATTTTGTGTTGGTGCCTTGATTGGGACATTGTGGGGCCTGAGAGCAGGCGGGGTCCGCTAGCACTCAAGGTCCCGGCTCACTGAGCTACTCCCAACACCTCACACACAGCGGGCGGGTGGAAGCGCCAAGCGCATTGGTTCAGCCCATTTATAACACTGCGGTGTTCGACTTAAGGTATAAATCTGTCTGGGAGCCTCTGAAAAATTGTATTAATCTCTGGCTTTGCTGGGCCCTTTGATCTGGCGCGCCAAGTGAATTCTGTGAGTGCCAATGCTCTGCGCAGTCTGTGTGTACGTACCCTGCCGTTAATGATGTCGTTAGAATCCATTGTAATGTTAGGGGTGACATACATACGGTCCTGAATAGTGGGGACAGGGGTGGACTGTGTGGGTGACAAAGCAACCTGATTACATGCGTTTGGCTCAGTGCCCGCTCAGAATAACTTGGGGCACACTCATGGTGTTATATTCTACATTGGACTATATGGTACATGGTACCCGTTGTTTCCGTGTTCCCCATGTTTCGAATGCCCCTTGCTTTCAAACAGGGCAGCCCTTTGCTGTCACTGATTCAATGTATTTTGAGGGGGTAGAAAGGAACATAACTACCATCGGAGGCTAATACCATACCACCACACAGACCACATATGCCTATTGGTCGTAAAATGCAATTGGCCATAACATTTAGCCAATGCCTCATTGTTGTTGTTCTGACAAACTGAGTGACCTAAGCTAATGAGCATACTCTCTGCATATTTATCACATGTCTATCCAAACCAAAGCCTGAAGCCACCATGACTGAACCAACATCAGAAGCTTACGTATTAGATATTCTAATTCTCAGTTAGCTCAGCAGACCTCCTCCTTTTTTCCATCAGCTCCAACCCCCCAGGGTTAACGATGGCAGTGCCTCTCTGAATATCCGATGCAGTTGGTGGTAAATCCCCGAATTTTATGACGTTTTAAAGCCAACGCCCCCTTTTAATTCATAAACTACCGCCTTTTTAAGATTTGTTGCACAAGAATTCATAAGACAAATATTATTACATATTTTTTTGATAACTTTGGACAGAAATGTTGGTGGACCATCAGCAGTACCCGCGCAGTCCACACGGGGACCGCGGACCACAGGTTAGGAATCACTGATGTAAAGGCTACTGTGGTGATGGAATAGGATATACCACGGTTGGAGAAACTTTGAAAGCCTAGCCAATTTTTGTCGCCGTTTTAATCGAAGTAGCTCGAGACGAGACATTATGAATATACTAGGATTTTTTTTTAGATAAATGTTTTAGAATTCATAAAAACAGGGCAGATGTGTTGCTCATAATCATGGGAGCGCATTATGACGAAGGAGTTCAATTTGACAGTCTAGTAGTCCATCAGCTGAAGCTGAACAGGGGTAGCTCATCCTGAGTGAGCAGCTCATCTGTCACAACACACCGGCGTCGTGTCGTGTCCTTGCTCCATCGCGAGGGCTCCAGCTATGTGGCTTTAGTTTTCCTGGTTGCGTGGAAACTAAAAGGGGCTGCATTGAACGAGCACCCTCGAATGAAAAAAGGGAGAATTTACTGTGGGCGCTACGTGCCTTTGCCTTGGTGTGTGCACAAGTTGGACAGGCTGCAAAAGAGAGAGAACCGTGTGGAAGGGGGAAATCAGAATATTTAAGTGAACCGTGCTGTGGAGTGCGCGGGGATTCGGGATACGCGATCATCTTCCCTGACGGCGGAACTTCGGTCCCTAAATGAAGGATGACAAAACGGCGAAGAAAAGTCAGTATAATGTGAGTAAGCGTGCAAAAAAACCAAAACTGAAACACAATCTCTTCTATGTTTTTGCCTTTGAATACAGCTTTTTCCATAACGACAAAGTTGCATCTGCACTTGCATATTTATAACATGACCGTGTGTTGTATGTTGTGTGTCGTATATAGCCTACTGTGTGTGATTATATATTGTGTGTATATAGGCCTAACATTATACCCAGGACTAAATCAAGACTAACTTAAGAGCAACGTATCCCTCCCAGAACAAATACGGCCGTGTGTCTATTGCTTTTATCTTGTAGTTAGTGCGAAGAATTGAGACAACGTGGTCTAAAATAACCAGAGAGCTATATCCAAATCATGCCTATGATATTTTTCTCACCGAAAGCAGGAGTGTCAAGGTATCGAAAAAAGTTGATCCTATCGATGCAGTAACCTTATGTTTAAATGTATTTACAGTTCAGACCGATGATTGACGAGACCCAATTTAATTAAAATGTCACCAGTAATAAGCTATTAATAGGCCTCCTGTCAGAACTAAATGGCCTTCCTTGATGTAATTATCAAGGCGGCTGAACCGAACATACTGTTCAGTAAATACAATGCATGCGGCTATTTCAGGACTAGAAACCCCACCGGGGACTTTAAGACAGGGAAATACAAGAATTAGGATTGACAGTGGCTGTAGATGGATGATAGAAGCTAAAAGCTCTGGAACGAGATTACGCTTGCATTAAAAGGCTTTCAAACAGGAGATATGAAGCCACATCTTGTTCCACTCAGCCTACTGCCGGTAACCAAATTCAGAACTGTAGACCTATAGAGCCATGAAGGCTATTAGACAAATTTAAAACTAAAATAGATTCAGCTGTGTGTAGAAGCATGCAGAAAAATACACGCTTCTCTAAAACACACACACACACACACACACACACACACACACACACACACACACACACACACACACACACACACACACACACACACACACACACACACACACACACACACACACACACACACACACACACACACACACACACACACACACACACACACACACACACACACACACACACACACACACACACACACACACACACACACACACACACACACACACATACACACACACACCACACACACACAAACACACATAAACACACACACACACACACACACACACTTCCACCTCCACACACACACACACACACACACACACACACACACACACACACACACAACACACACACACACACACACACACACACAACACACACACACACACACACACACACACACACACACACACACACACACACACACACACACACACACACATGCAGTGTTCTCCCTTTGTCTGTTTTGTGGCATCATTAAAACATAAACACACGAATAACAACCTCCACCTTATTAGTATTCATAACAAAAATGATTCATTGGGATAGCCGGTAATCATCAATGCATTATACATTCGAATCCACTTGAATTTGTTCTGAATTAATTCAGCAGAGAAGATACGGCCCACGTCCCCGTATCAGGGACGGGGACACTCAAACACAAGCACACTCGCTATATCCGTAAGAGCAACAGGTTGCTATTGTTGAGATGACGTTGCGGATTAATTACGACTCCCCCAATACACACACACACACGTCTTGCCCCGGAGGCCAATCATTACAGCGGCGCAGCGACAGCAGACAGGATTTATGACAAAGGCCAATGCTGACCTTTTTGAGTGCTCATATTTCTGGAGTAGATTAAAAGTAAGAGCTTTATTTATCTCACCGAGCAGTAACTCTCACATGGGCGAGAACGGACTGGAGGGCGGTGGTGACGGTGCTGGTGGTAGAATTGACTTTGACGATGGCGGTGGATAGGGCTTAACCTGATGGAGGGGCCCTATTGATTCACGACGGAGAGAGGTCTCTGTGAGCCGCTGGAGCCCATCCGGGCTGCGGAAGCCAGAGGGCGAATAATATGAGCCCCTGAAACGTTTTTGGTCTTCTCATTTTCCACATTTATTTTCAACGCAATTCACGACCCCCCCCCCCCGTATAACAGGCCGCAGCTGAAAACACAGACCCCATGGTGCCTCCGCTCCTAAGCCCCGGTCATCCCTCTCACGCTTTCATCCTTTCTTTCCTGCCCCTTCATCCTCATCCACAACGCTCCTCTCCTCCGTCTCCTCTTTCCATTGCCTCCCGTTTTCATTCATGCTTTTATTGACAGCCCTTTTTCTTTTTCCTTTTTCTTTCTATGTTTTATTCTTTCTACACCCCTTGACAAACTATGTGCCCCCCCTCCCTTTTACCCAGTATGCCATTACCCCTGGTAGGGCCTTGCCACATTCTCTACCAGGGTATCTGTATTGTGTTGTCATTGTAATGTTACCGCTTTCTCCCTCCCTTTCTCTCTCTCTCTCTCTCTCTCTCTCTCTCTCTCTCTCTCTCTCTCTCTCTCTCTCCTCTCTCTCTCTCTCTCTCTCTCTCTCTCTCTCTCTCTCTCTCTCTCTCTCTCTCTCTCTCTCTCTCTCTCTCTCTCTCTCTCTCTCTCTCTCTCTCTCTCTCTCTCTCTCTCTCTCTCTCTCTCTCTCTCTCTCTCTCTCTCTCTCTCTCTCTGCTCTCTCTCTCTCCTCTCTCTTCTCCTCTCTCTTCTCGCCCCCCAGAGCCTCACTGTCGCTCTGCATTTCAACACTGCTCTCGTCCTGTGTCCCCCCCCTGTCCCCTGTCACCCCAACCCCAGCCCACCCCAACCCAACCCACTCCTCCTCTTCTGCTTCCTCTGGCTCCAACCTCCCCTTCCTTCCTCCTCCTCCTCATCCCTCAGAGTGAAATGTCAGCCCCACCCCATGCTGAGGGATGAGGAAGGGGCCGCCTTTCCACAAACACAACATTAGCCATTAATCTGACCGAGCCCCCTGCTCTTTCTTTCCTTCCGACTAGGCCCTCTGATTGCCCGCATCCGACCATGTTATGCCATTTGTCCATCGATATTGACAATAAGTGCAGACTGATGTACTTAATAAAATACTGTTTAACCACGATGCTAGGCTTAATGTGTGTGTGTTTGTGTGAGTGTGTGTGTGTGTGTGTGCTATTGACAGGGAGTCCGCACAAGGCAGTGCCTCTTTATAATCCTGATCAAAACATAGCCATTCACAGTGACTCTGTGTAGGAAGTATATTGCTTACACACACACACACGCACGCACGCACGCACGCACGCACGCACGCACGCACGCACGCACGCACGCACGCACGCACGCCACGCACGCACGCACGCACACACACACGCACACGCACGCACGCACGCACGCACGCACGCACGCACACACACACACACACACACACACACACACACACACACACACACACACACACACACACACCGCTCCTGTGCGCTGTCCTCTACCCCTTCACGTCATGCGATACCAAGAGGTACTTCCAGATCGATTTCATTTTTTAATCTTGGTAAGTGGATCTTGCCGAGACTCTGGCCGTTCTGGAGAACCACAGAAAGTATTTTGGGGTGCCGGAGGTTCCTCTAAATGCTTTGGTAATCCCGGCCCTGCGCCCACATGTCGTGTTCGCCGGCTGTGGTCCGTGTTCATAGTGGTAGCATTCAGCCATACAAAAGGGATTGGGTGGCTAACATTGGTGCTACAACATTGACGGAAGGAAGGTTTTCTGGGGGAGATTAGTAACAGGATAGGCTGTCCTCCCCTGATCAGCTATTAATGAAGCGTGTCCATGTGGGGGAGCCATGCTTTTAGAGCGCAGAGAGAAATAAAAAAGTATTGATTACAGAACACATAAACAAGCTGGTACGTTCGTGTTACTTGCACTGCTGAATACGCCTTTTAAATCAGGTGCAATTAGGTTGGGGAAAACAAAGCTGACAGCTGCCACTTAAATTGATTCAGGAATATTGGACCACTATACAAAATAACCAACACGGTGACAACAACAATATGCATGCAGTGGATACACATGTTCACTGCTGCTGTGGCAGGGGTGTTGATAATGTTGTGTCACTGTGGGTACTGAGAAAAAGCCAGCACTGCAGGGATGTCAATTATAGAAGACTCTGAGCGCGACCACAGCCATTTGTTATCTCTTTTGTTTATGACTGGCCAGGATGCTGTTTTCGCCCCTTAGACATTGTTACCCATGGTCTTTTGCTGTTATTATTAGCCCCGATGTTGCTCAACACTTTCCAGCTTCGAGACCCGTTAACCACAAGTATCACACACATGGTCTTGGTTTTTCTCCGCCGTCGGGGAGAAAATCCTCATCCTTCGTTCATAATCATAATCTCACATTTCATGCGAAATGCCAACGCACGGATGGAGAATATGTTGTGGTTCAGGGATCGGTGTTGTGTGACCACAGTCAGGGTGATTAGGATCTGCGAGGTGCTATGCAACACTGTGCAAAGATATGTTAACAAGCAGCAACGGCACATCCAACCATGTCAGCCTATCCGAGGTGCTCCCTGGTGCACCTGGCATAAATCGGTCATTATGGCCATTGCCCACAGTTTGGTTGTGGATTCTCTCTTACATGGAGCTTCTGATCATGCATTCATCTTCAATGTTGTTATTATGTGCCGATGCCGATACCGTCATTAGGGAGGGAAATATTATCGACCGATATTCAAAACATGTAGATCTACAGTAGATCTACAGTTATTCAATATTGTGGTACTCTGGAACAGCTTCTTGGGTTTTGCTGCTCACCCTCCAGCATTGCTTCAGGCCACAGCAACATCACATTAAAACCATGAGCTAACGGAACGGGAGTTAAGTGTTGGAAGTGCTTATGTGGATGTGCTCAGTTGAGGGTTTTAGAGGTTCAACACACATAGTAAAGAGGTAATTCCGTTTATCCATCAACAACATTCATAACGTTTTCATATCGGCAAACATATAACAACACACTGATAACAATTTATCTGTGATAAGCCAATATCTGCCAATAAAATTGGCCAGCCGATACCTTGCTCCAGTTGTTTGAACTCTTTCTTGTTTTATAGCTCTAATAGCATTGTTTTGATTCGCATCAAAGTCATCCACTTCCTCTCCCTCGATCAACTCCATGCCCCCGACTGCAACAAAAAAGAAAATCCCTTAGCTAAAAAGAAACTCGTTCAATTCGCGTGTTAGTAGAGTGTACGCTGTGATCATTCTCAGCCCGACCCTAAGACCTTTCCTTTGTATCCCCTATCCCGTAGGTTAGCCATCTTCATCGGGGGAGGCTGACACTCTAGCGGCCCGTCCCACGCGCCGGTCGTCCGGGGAGGCTCCCTGGGGCATGCCCAGTGCCCGACACCATGCCCATGGCGGCAGGCTGGCTGCTGCGCCACTCGGTGGTCATGTGTCTCCTGCTGCACAGCCTGGTGCTGATGACGTGCTGCTTCCACCACGCCGCCACCAGCTGCTCCAAGAACTGCTACTGCTCCGAGAGCGAGGCCGGCGGCAAGACGGTGCGCTGTAGCAACCTCCAGCTGACGGAGATCCCAGACGACCTGCCCAACGACACGCGCCGCGTCTACCTGGACTTCAACCTCTTCACCGCCGTCCCCGCCAACGCCTTCGCCGGCCTCCCTTACCTGGCCACGCTGGACCTGTCGCACAACGAGCTGGCCCAGCTGGAGCCAGGGGCCTTCCGAGGGCTCGGGAACACGCTGCAGTTCCTGGACCTCTCGTCCAACAAGCTGAAGAACTTCATCCCGGAGGCCTTCGAGGGCCTGCGGGCCCAGGCCAACCTGACCAACAACCCGTGGCACTGTGACTGCAGCCTGCAGCTGGCCCTTCCCCGCGTGGACCTGGAGGCCGCCTCCCTGACGGGCATCGTGTGCCAGACGTCGGACCCGGCGGACATCGGCGTGGAGGGTCTGGCCTTCCTGCTGGCGCCGGAGATCGACCTGTGCGTGATCATGAAGAAGACCACGGACGTGGCTATGCTGGTCACCATGTTTGGCTGGTTCTCCATGGTCATCTCCTACCTGGTGTACTATGTCAGGGCCAATCAGGAGGACGCCCGTAGGCACCTGGAGTACCTCAAGTCACTGCCGCAGGTCAGCATACCGGGCAAGTCCGAGGAGTCTTCGACCATCAGTACTGTGGTATAGCCCCGGGAGACACCTTGGGAACAGAGTGGCCCAACGGTGGCCGGCTGTCATTGTTCGCATCGGAGGGGGGAACCGGTGGGCAACAAGACATGTGTCCGTTGGCACAAGGGAAACCAGGCCTGAACAATCCAACCCAGATGAATAATTCATCAATCAGTGGCCCATTGGAGTTTGTAGGGGCTGAGTTGAAGAGTCCAGACTGCAACTAAAAGCAGAAGAAGGTTTTTTGTTGACTTCCAAATATGGGATTTAAATGGGATTTATCCATTGGTGCGTAGACCCTCTCCCTGCACCTTTTCCTCACACAGACGCCATTCAGGAGGCTATATCAGCGATCTAGCCTGCCGGGGAACAGTTCTAGCCCTGCTACAACAAACTCTTGACTCACAATTATTCCTTATACAATACAAAGTGTATTCCATTAAAAACCTTCAATGAGGTATTTAATAGTATATTAACAGCGAAAAATGTTGTTAGTTTCAATTAAAATTGTCTTTATAAGAGTTCCTTGTGCATATTTTTGATGAAGGCTCTTCCCCACATCACGACTATCTTGTAGACACATAAGGTGTGAGAATTTGATCAGGATTCAAAACGGCATTGGATATTCCTCCCGCGGTGTGGAAGGTAATCACTTTGCCGTAGGACGAAGGGCGCTCCGGCAGGTCTCTGATGTTTGGGATAGATACCATTCTTTTTTTTTTTTTTTTTTACTACAAAGCTTCCATACTGATCAGATCTGAGTAGGAAAAGAGGTCGGAGCCGCTGTCTCCCGACACGGCCGACAGGAAGCTAATCTACGTAACCCTCACCGGAGATGGCGGATAACCCGCCCCCCTGCTGCCATCAGGGACGGGGTCTGTGGGCAGGTTGAGGCGGAGGGCTGCGGGGGAGAGAGCCGGTGTGGGGGGGGGGGGGGAGGCAAAGGGCTTTTGTACGTCAGAGCACAATGCTTTCGTGCAAATAAACAACCTCATGGGAACGGGGCTGCGTGTTCCCTTTTAGCGGTGCTGCTTCCTGGGGCTTTAAGAGCACTCTGTAGCCAGCCGCTCCCCTGAGGGGAGAGGGCTGTGCGGCATTTATGGCGGTGCTCTGTTGGAGAAGACTGGCCCACCACCGGCGGGGAGACAGCCACCCACGCCGGCAGATGTGGGGTGGGCAGGAAGGAGCGGGGGGGGGGCAGTACGAATGGTGCATTCGTTAAAGGCTGAGTGTCTTTCACGTTCATGTTAATCAAGGTAATACGCCGCTAATCAAGGTACTTTGTCTCCAGAGCTGCATTTCAATGTGCTCGGAGGAGGCCGCTGGGGCTCTGCCTGTGTTTTTATCTACCCTCTGCGGGGGTTCTGTAAGGCTTGAAGCGCGGTGGTTCTGGATCAATGCGGTCTGGTGAGGTCACTCCCGGGGGGGGAACTCTGAGAGAGAGAGAGAGAGAGAGAGAGAGAGAGAGAGAGAGAGAGAGAGAGAGAGAGAGAGAGAGAGAGAGAGAGAGAGAGAGAGAGAGAGAGAGAGAGAGAGAGAGAGAGAGAGAGAGAGAGAGAGAGAGAGAGAGAGAGGGGGAGGGGGGAGAAGAGGGAGGGGGGGGAGAGAGATGGGGAGGGGGAGGGAGAGGGGAGAGGAGGGGAGGGGGAGAGGGAGGGGGAGAGGGAGGGGGAGAGGGAGAGAGAGATGTCATCAGTTGACCTCAGCGACCCACACCACCAGTGATGCAACCATCTAGAGACCATCTCTACTTTACTACACAAATATAGGAAACACACGAAAACTGAGTGACTCTGCAAAAAAAATAACAGGTGTCCTCCACTGCCAAGAGGTAGACTTGCAAGCCAAGTTTAAATCTGAATTCATTAAGTAATTAATGATCTCGGGTTGTTGTGAGCAGTACCTAAAAACCACATTAGGTAAATTGAATCCCATTACAAATGACATAATATTACCGTCCACAATCAGGCCTGTGATGGTGAAAGGTAAGGATTAAGATCTAATCCTTACCTTTGCGGGAAGGGGGGAATGCACATGGCTCTTTAGCAGTTGGCCTGCTAAGGGTGCCTTGTTGCCATAACAACTTACATAATCAGATCATCTCAAGATCATGAGCAGGTCGTGTGTTCATCAATAAGGGTTTCCCTGTCCCACCCAAGCACCCCCGTACCACACAGACCGGAGCCACTAAACTATGTATGACAGCCATAGAAAGAACCCCGGAATAGAGGGACCGGGGAGCCTCAATCCATCTTTTAGCTACCGTGACCCATTTCCAGAGGGAGAGAAAATACCACAACAAAAGACCAACGAGAAACCGACAGGCAGACGAACAGACAGACAAGGCCACAGGGGTACAGCTGCCCTCCTCCAAACCCCCCAAACACATCACCCACTGACCTCATCTCTCCCCCCCACCCCACCACCCTGTGTGTCTACCCACTCTTCCCTTCCCAGGGGTGACAGCTCAGCTTTTCTGTTTTTTAAGTTCAGACCACCGACTCACTACATGCACGGTGCTATCTTGTCGCTCACTTCTGTCAAAAGCTCAAGTTCAAGGACAGCCTTTTCGTATTGTATGCATCCCTTATTACCGTGCAGATTCACGTGTTCTTTTTTTCCTTCCTCTCAGTTAGTTCCTCTTTAGCTTCGTGGACGACGGCGCTTGTCGGCGTGAGGTTATTGATCCTGACAAGAGTTCGTCTTCAGTAACTCTCGGTGAGGCCTCCCGCGACCCACAGACGATTCGATAGCACTGAAAAATAGATGGGTTGCTTTCCTTTGACATTTCCTGGCTTCCAGAGAGATCCGCTCTCTCTCCCACTGCAGAGAGAGGCCTGGCCTGTTCCATAGAGAAAAACATGAATCATAAAACTCAACGCAACCTATATTCATGCACTCCTCCTTGCATTCCTGCAATGCTGTAGTTTCTTTCGGTTCTTTGTGTATTTGTATAGAGGTGGCCATGGGTGTGTGTACGTTGGTGTGTGTGCGTGTGCGTGCATGTGTGTGTGTGTGTGTGCGTGTGTGTGTATGTATGTGTGTGCATGGGCGTTCATGTGTGTGTGTGTGTGTGTGTGTGTGTGTGTGTGTGTGTGTGTGTGTGTGTGTGTGTGTGTGTGTGTGTGTGTGTGTGTGGTGTGTGTGTGTGTGTGTGTGTGTGTGTGTGTGTGTGTGTGCCTGCATGACTGAGTGAGTGAGTGTTTGTGTGTGTATGAGTGAGTGAGTGAGTGCATGTGTCACTGTCTGAGTACGTTTTTCCTGGGTCATTGTGCTTACTTACTGTGCAGCTATTCTATGAGAGTGTGTGCTTTCCATTGTACACTTGTATGTCCAACAGGTGTGTATGTGTGTGTCTGTGTGAGCGTGGAGGAGAGAGGAGCAGGGGGAGGGTGGGGGGGGGGGGGGGGAGGGCGGAGCTGGGCATTTGGGTAATGTAACACCCTCTGTTCCCCCAGCACAAATAGCTGTTGCCTGGGCTTAAGATATGTTTCAGCGCAGACCGCCTGGCCCCGCCCGCTGCCCTCGGACACGTTACACTGGTGTGAGCATTACAACTGCTGGGCAATGGGACACAAAGTCAGGGGATAGGGTGACACATCCAATTCCACAGAGCACAACTCGCTCTGGCGTTAGGTTGCAGGTGAAACAGTTTCCAGGGGCCTGAGGGAGAACGTGTTGGGTCTCTCTCTCTCTCTGTCTCTGTCTGTCTCTCAGAATGATGGGTTTACATTCAGGCCCTTCAGGTGCCTCCCTATTTGATGGGTGCGGCAGGTTTGGAGATGGGGGACAGGTTAGAGTTTAGGCCACACAGGTGATGATGCGCGGGAAGGGCTCCTTCATTGCAGATGGGAGTTGCCAAAGGCGGAACACGTGATTATAACGGCCTATTCTCGACGCGTAAACACAACGTGGTGGTTTATGAAGGCACAGCGACCTCTGTCTGTCAATACATGCAGGTGTAGGTAAAAGCGTTGTTTTAATTTTCGATATAATGTGATGAAACTTTAGTTTCTAACAATTACCATGAAGGAGACGGCGATTCGCATATTATGCATCAAGGATACAAGTTAACCTTCCGGATCCAAAACTTCGGGATTCAGCCTACCTTTTTGCTGGGAGTCGAACACAAACAGTCAAACATTAGTCAATGCATTATGAAGCGAGTTTTGTCACATATTAAGAAAATATGTCGCCTCCAAGGACCTGGTTTACTTTTGTTTCAACCACTGTTAAATCATTACAGCTGGCCTAAAGCGATAGTTCCAAAAAGACTCCAATGCCAACTTTGGAGATAAATTAAAATTTATTAAAATTTAATATTTATTTGACATGCATTCTAGAGGGAGCAATTTGAAGAAGGATACGTGCATTGTCGAGTGGGGACACATACGGTGAGGGCTCATGAATCTATATGATCAGGGCCGACTCCAGCCCCTTTGATGCCCTGGGTGAGAGTAGGATTTGGCCCCCTCCTTTTGGATCGACCCCACAGGTTATCACCACCCACATATTCTACAGTAAAACAATATATTTACAATATGGTTTCAAGACAAAAATATGTGATCACACACACATACTAGTAGTGTGAAAGTATTTGGCTGCTGTTGGCTCAACAGTGTCTTGAGATTTGTATACGCAGCCCGTGTGTGTGTGTGTGTGTGTGTGTGTGTGTGTGTGTGTGTGTGTGTGTGTGTGTGTGTGTGTGTGTGTGTGTGTGTGTGTGTGTGTGTGTGTGTGTGTGTGTGGTGTGTGTGTGTGTGCGCGCGTGTGCGCGCGTGTGTGTGTGTGTGTGTGTGGGGGGGGGGGAAATAAAACTAACGTTAAAGAGGCAGTGAATGCGCTGTTTCGGCTGCAATTTGAACACTTGGATAAAATAAAATGCACAGTGCTGAGAGTTCTTGGAAGGAGAGAGGCGTGTCATCCCCATGGTTACGATCCAGGCCGACTTTTTGCGATGTTTACATGAAACGCCCATAACCCACATTGTGCCGTTAAGTGTCCAATATGCTTAACCTTCTCTCGGACGCAGCCATTAAATAAACCGCAGCACTGACGGAGCTGGCGACAGATATTTCCTGAGTGCTTCTGGACAGTTATAGAGTAGATATAGATATAGTTTATATATATGTTATTTTTATTCGTTTTTTCTTTGAGGGTGACCAGAAGGTGGCTCGCCCGAGGCGACAGCCTATATGGCCTATGCCTTTAGCCGGCCCTGCATATTGTATACATGGAGCTGAAGCATGCCAGTATCTCCAGGCTAGTCATCCCCCTACTGAGAATATATAGGCCTAGGTCAGGAAACTGTAGGCCTAGACACCACAGACGGCATTCACATCATGATCGTTGCAAGATACAAAAACACACATGTCTCAGAGCAGGAACAGAATAAGGGAATGCATTGCCTTTAGAGAAAACAACTGTGACTAGGGTAAGATTTTGACTCGACATACATGCATAATTAATCGACTTCATCCCAAAACACGTCCATAGTGCTATATTGAAAATGTAGCACTGCCGCTTTAAATATAACTAAATATATTTGTTAAAATCTTCAGATAGGAAAAGTTGGTTCTGTTTGATTTGTATAAATGACTTAGACATGTAGAGACCACTGCAGAGAAAGAAGGCATTTTTATATTTTTAATTTATTGCTTTGGCACAAAATGAAAAGTAAACGTGGCTGCTTTACCAGAATTGACAATGTCTAGCGACGGGGAGAAGAGATTTCTGGAGAGCAACCCCCATGCGTCTTTTCTCCTTCCGGGATTATTTCCCGGGCCGGGGGATATTGAGTAGGAATGTGATGCTAAAGGATTTCATGTGGGCCAAACAAGGCAATAAAATGAGATTAAGCAAAGAATAGTAATCTTGTGAGTCACCTAACAGCTGGGTTAGGAATTCTTGTTAATAATACAGCTGAATTTCTACTTTAAATAGTAATACTGAATGTTTATATTTTATTAGTCAATTTGTCATTAATATGCACATCTCGCCTTCAAAATGGTTAGGGCATTAACTCATCAAGTCCTGTTGGGCAGAGATGCAGTTATACAAAATAAGGATACAATTTTAATTAGGCATGACAAAAAGCAGCAAGCCATTAAAATAACTTCAACCGAATTGACACATAAAAGAGCTACAGGAGGTACAATTAATCATTATTAATAGTTGTATTTTATAACCGTTTGGTCTGTGGATAGCCATGAACACGTCGATGCTTTGGAAAAGGAGACACAGGCCTTTGTTCCACCTTCTGAATACCTTAGTGGTTTGAATATACAGAGTTTATTATTTTTTGACGATAATTTCTAAGACTTTGAACAAAAGCGTTTCAACCATTCGACCGCCGGATGGCGCTGTGAACGAACAGTGGCCTGCACGGTAATACAAAAGAGCGTTGGCGTTTACTCCACTGGCAGGAAGGCATCTCCACCTGTTATGGTCAGAGAGAGTGAGTGACGGGTATTCACTTGTTATTTCATCGGTTAAAAGCACGCTATTTGGGTGTGTCTCTGTTCCCATTAAACCCACAAATGCCTAAATGTTGATCACTTAAGGAGTGTACCGAATGACATATTGCACAACAACTAATGACATAAGCAAGAGTTATGGAAGAGGGAATTGATTGGCAACCCCAAAAATATGAATGGATTGCGTGATAAGAGTTGAGGCGACTTGTGACTTGAATATCACACCGAACAATTGCCTTTAAACAACTACAATATCTTCGGCTGTATGTAGCCACTGCCTGAGGACAAAACTAAGGAAGTTCATATTTATCTTGAACAAGTCATAGGCCTATTCAATTCTACATAATATATTTGCTTAGAAAGGAGTCAGTTGAGGTGGTTCGGGCATCTGGTAAGGATGCCCACTGGGCGCCTCCCTTGGGAGGTGTTCCAGGCACGACCAGTGGGGAGGAGACCTCGGGGAAGACCCAGGACTAGTTGGAGAGATTATATCTCAACACTGGCCTGGGAACGCCTCGGGATCCCCCCGTCAGAGCTGGTCAATGTGGCTCGGGAAAGGGAAGTCTGGGGCCCCCTGCTTGAGCTGCTGCCCCCGCGACCCGACCCCGGATAAGCGGTTTGAAGATGAGATGAGATGAGATAATATATAACGAACTTCTAGAACTTTTATGCTTCTTCTGAAGTCAATGCAACAATAGATGAGTATTAGGGGCAGGATGGTGTAGTTGGAACCCACCAGAAACCAGATAAAAAGGTTTTGGGTTCGAACCCCAATGTCCACAGCCATCCTTGATCAAAATGCCCACATTGATGATATGTTTAACGTAGTGCCCCAACAAACACAGCCGGAAGCTTGTCCTCCAGGACTCCGTACCCTTAGCTCCCAGGCTGTATGGATCCCTGCCTATTCAGCATAAAGAAGTTTCAGTATGACTTTAATTTTATTCTTCCTAGGAATATTGAACCAGTTAATATTGACTTACATGGAATAATTGCTCAGCTGTAGATGGATAATCATATAAATAGAGAATATTGATCACTTAATTACAAAATGGTTTCTTTCTAAATTATGAATGATCTATAAAGATATATTGAATCTTATTACCAATAGCTTAGTTAATTTACAACTAGTCATAATTAAATTACAGATATGTCTTATTGATGACTTTTGGGTAAAAATGAAATTACATAATTCAGATTTACTGTTGTTGGGAATGAGTAATAAACAGATAATAATAATAATAATAATAATAATAATAATAATAATAATAATAATAATAATAATAATAATAATACATTTAATATACATTTAATATATCCTTGAATTATTATAATTATTGTTATTTAATTGTTTAATTGTTGTTACTTGTAAGTATTGAAGTTGTACATAAATTAAGGAGGCAAAAATCTCTTGGTCATATGTTGAACCAAACTTCAGGGAAATCCCCCAAAACCCTTCCATGGTAGGCCCTATATATATTAAGTTGAACAAATCATGGATACCTTTTACTAGCGATCAACTTTGGTACCCTGGAGGAGCTCCCAAAAATGAACATTCTAATTGGTGAGTAATGAGCCAATCATCGCTGTTCTTCGCTGCTCGCTGAAGTCAACTTTCTCGGACATCACTGTCTGGGCTTCATGGCAGACGATCGACAGCTTCTATGGATCTAGTTTAACTGTTTACTCTTATTTCATTTAAATATTAAAAAATAATTGATGAATTGATTTAGTTAAATTTAAGTTGGCACCATAGTACATTATACAGGAAAATTAATATGTTAGTGAATGGACAAATCACGCTGCTTACTGGTCTAAAATTCAGGATTTAACAAATATTTGCAGTGAAAAATATATAAATTATTCTTCTGCATTTCATAAATAGACCTGTGACATATGACATGATTTCTCATCACCGGGGATTACCGCTGCACTGTTAATTTTAGCAGGCGTCTCGTGTTCCGCCGACTATATCCTCCCTGGACTCGGAGCGAAAGGTCGCTCTGTTCAGCTCCATGCTCTGCCTGTTGATGAGCTTTTTGTTTGGACGCAATCGGAATCAAAGACCGAGTTGAGTTGTTTATACGTGTTTTATCACCACCACAGTTTTCGCCCTTCCGCTCTACATGGCGTCCTTGGCTCGGAGCGCACCTCTTCCAGGGTTATCCGGGGATAACTTCCGATCACTTGTGGATACAGATTTTTACAACAACGTCGACATCAGCCTCAGTATACTGAGGAAAATCGTCCACGCCATTCCCGAGACACACAACGCATGCCTCACCTCAAAGGTAACGATTCGTGGTCTTGGAGTGTTCATTTTTCTATTGCGCATGAAACTTAACCCTTAAGGCATTTACCCAAATGAGCTTGCTTTGAACATATAAATCGCTTACGAGAAAAGATGATATTTCAACAAGGGCAGATCGTTTCGTATGATAGATTTTGTTTTAGTAATAGCTGGAAGTCTCTCCATTTCGTCCCCCACCTTGCAGAAACAGCAACCCGTTTAAAGACTACATGTGTTTTAAAGGGTGATGCTAGGTCAATGCTGATTGGTTTATCTCTATATTCTGTCCTGTAGTCAAACGATGGCCCTTTATACAAAGTGATAGTCAGAAGCCTAGTTTATATGCTATTCGTTTTTAAAGGGTCAATGTGCAAGAAAGATGCAGGTTGGTTTATCTGTAGCCCTACCTTGCAACCTGTAGATCAATGTCCCTTTATAGCCTACAAAATGATAGCCAGTAGCCTATCATACGGCGCTTTGTAAGATAGAATAGCCTAGACATAATTGAAATGTAAACTTTCTGCGTCAGCTTTTGTCTAAAGAACAATCCTTGAATAAACTGACAGCTAGAGTTCATAGTAAACTCTTAAAATCGTGTAAGAATAAAACTGTTGTTCAGTAGTATTGCATCTGTTGTCGTTCTACACATACTGAGGTTGGCTTTCTCTGTTGGAGCAGGCATTCGAGCTCAACTCGACAAAAGGCGAGTTTGAATTGGTTGCAGAAAGAATCGGCATTCCCGTCTCCCCCGTTCTTCTTTTGTCAGAAACCTCTATGGTAAGAATCTGCTACAAAACCTGGAAAACACAACTAATCACCTTAGCCTCTAATGTTGAATAACACATATCCTAAATTCACACCTTGATGACAGAATGTTTTCACAATTTCAGGAGAGCAGTTTGGTCCAGATGTCTGAAGGCCTTCTGCTGCATCAAACTCTGCTCAGCAAAATTTCCACTCACCTGGGACCCCAGGACACAGTGACAGAGCTGCTTACTGACATCAGAGATCTGCTGTTCCACATCCGCAAGGTAACCGACAACACACTTGTGTTGTCTGAACATCTGAACGGATATCATTAGCCTATGCATGACAGAGCAATGGTTTTCAATCTGTGGGTTGCGTCCCATAAGAGGCAGGACCCTTAACTGAAACCAAATCTAAATTTGCCTTGCGTTAAGTGTACGAGCCGGCACAAACCAACAAGGAAAAAATCTAGGCCCAGTGTTACACAACGATTTGTCCCGAACCTGTGAAATTGTGAAGTTGCACAGGCAGGGTGCAGGAACTGACCTTCGACAAAAATGTTACCGCAAAACAGCATCCATCTTAAATTATGCATGCATGATAGGATGTTTTATGGGCTATTGAAACCAAAAATCTTTTAAATGGTCATGTGTCTTATTGCATTGTAATATATGCCATTTTGTCACTGAGATTGAAGAAAGTCTTTAATTTGGAGGAAACGGTTGTAAAATCCTACATTTGTGCCAGTCTCTGACCAACAAGTTCTGCTCTGCTCCGAGCTCAAAGGTCGATTTTCTTTTTTAGCCAACTTCACAAAAGCATCTTGAAAGTCGGGGACCCCGTTACTCACAAGAATCGTTCCCGCTCCCCATTCCCTAATCACATCCCTTGTTGTTCCTGTTCCCCTCTACAGCTGCTGAAGGACATCAAGGTGGATTCAGCGGCGCGGCCCGGGGGCCCCTTGCTGGACCTCAAACTGTCCGATGAGTTTGATGTTCAGGTGACCACTCACGTCACTCTGCAGCAGCTGCAGGGCTTCGGCCAGGACATGGAGCGGATCCTGAGACGAGTGGCCCAAGCCAACGAGGACGTGACCCAGCTCAGCGACTCTGAGCAATTGTAGTGAAGAAAGCCCCCAGACTCTGTGCCTCCTGCCCCACATTCTATGCCTCCCCCTCCAGACTCCCTGCCTCCCCCTCCAGACTCCATGCCTCCCCCTCCACACTCCATGCCTCCCCCTCCAGACTCCATGCCTCCCCCTCCAGACTCCATGCCTCCCCCTCCACACTCCATGCCTCCCACCCCACACTCCATGCCTCCCCCTCCAGACTCCATGCCTCCCCCTCCAGACTCCATGCCTCCCCCTCCAGACTCCATGCCTCCCCCTCCACACTCCATGCCTCCCACCCCACACTCCATGCCTCCCCTCCAGACCTCCCAGACTCCCTCCACTGCCTGCCGCCCCTCCAGACTCCATGCCTCCCCCTCCCACACTCCATGCCTCCCCCTCCAGAGACTCCATGCCTCCCCCACCCCACACCTCCACCCGTCTCAATGACTCCACCCAGACTCAATGCCTCCCCCTCCCAGACTCCATGCCTCCCCCTCCACACTCCATGCCTCCCACCCCACACTCCATGCCTCCCCCTCCAGACTCCATGCCTCCCCCTCCAGACTCCATGCCTCCCACCCGTCTCAATGACTCCCACCCCAGACTCAATGCCTCCCACCCCACACTCCATGCCTCCACCTCCAGACTCCCTGCCTCCCACCCTAGTCTCCATGCCTCCCCCCCAGACACCATGTCTCCCTAACCAGTCTCCCTGCCTCCCACCCTGCACTCCATTCCCCCCCGCAAAATTCGAAGAAACTCAAAGAAACAAGACAAGAGTAGCTATAGGAATCAGAACACAAG
Organism: Melanogrammus aeglefinus; assembly: GCA_900291075.1. Classification (NCBI taxonomy): domain Eukaryota; kingdom Metazoa; phylum Chordata; class Actinopteri; order Gadiformes; family Gadidae; genus Melanogrammus; species Melanogrammus aeglefinus. The sequence continues at coordinate 188,155 of OLKM01000860.1, forward strand.
GGGGGTATGTCTATGTTTGAGTTAAGAGCTGAGAACGGACCTCCACACCGGGGCGGCAGATCCAGATGTGGACCTCAACATCCTGAAAGTCTACATCAGGGATTTCAACTTGATGGGAGCTGCTACCTAGAGAGTATCGCGTAGAATATCTTGTATAACACCAGGGGGGCCGGAAGACCCCCGCTAGTCCAACAAGGGGGGACCCCGAGCTGGCACCAAGAGCTCTTCTGGATGTATCATTTTATTTATTAATAACCTTATCTTATTTTTATATATATAACTTATTTATTTTTTCTATTATGTATTTATTTTCGGAAATGTACTTTCGATATTGACAGCGATTGGATTATTTTGATGTACGGTACTAGAGTTTTATTTAAGGGTTGGTCTTGAGCAGGATCTTGGGAACCAGATTGTTCTTCATAAAGACATTGTTTGCATCGTGGAGCTGAAGCTCCAGAGACCATACTGCCGAACCTCCCATTTTTTTGGAAGATTATACTTGAAACAAAGCGACAAGCTGGGTGAGACTTGACCAGCAAAATAATTTGGCCCCTCAGTTTCAACTTGCGGTTTCGTTGAAATCGGCCCTTTTGTAATACGGAAGTGAAAAAAGTAATTTCGTTCTGATCTGAGTGCCAAGTGTCTTTTTCCCTGACATGTTTCCGAGAGGAAACGTCACAGCACTGTTTGTAGTGTCATGCCAAGCTAGACTTTGCAATATGAAGAAATGTAGCAACGTCCCCAACATGTGACTCGACTGATGTTGCGTTGGAGTTGTGGGTCATTGTCAAACTACGTTTTTACTTTTTTTTTTATTTGAACTGCGTAACCACATGGTCATGTGTTATGCAGCTCAAATAATTACTACCGGTATTTGCGGTGAAGAGAAATATTTAACATGCCTTAACATGAATATGTACCTAATTTATACTAGTTGTTTACCATTTGACTTCTTTTCAAGCTGCACTTCATCTGTGGACCATTCATGAACTAAAATATCTATTTATTAAAAATATTTTATTAGAAAATGCTCTGTATATCTCTCTAACCTTCATTTCAAAAGAGACTGCATTATCAATACAGACGCATGTCAGACAACACAACACAAAACACAATCCTTACAGTTCATTTATTTATTATAAAAAAAGATTACAAGAGGTAACAAACAAGCAAAAGCATGAATCGCCTATAAAAAGATTTCTCATGACCCGCAAAAGGGCAACAACGACGGCATGCACCGTCACACCTTACACCCCTTCGCTCGCTCCTTCCATTTAGTAATGACCCCTACGCAGTGCTGTGCTAGCCCGGGGAGCCCCATGTAGCTGACCAGCTACAAGGCCGATATGGCTTTGGCTGCCACCCTCCTCCCCAGCGGCAGAGTGAGGTCTGTGATGGCCAGCACCACCTTGGGCTTGGCCATGGCAGGCAGCTTCACCAACTCAGACACCTGGGGAGGGAGGGGGGGGGGGGGTGGAAGAGATGAATAGGAGGACAGGAACGAACTAGAGCAATGTGTTGAAAGCGGCTGTGACCCAAGAGGTTATCTTGGGTCACAGACGTTCTTCGGTCTTTAGGGTGCCTCTGTTGCAAGTGCAGGGCTGATTTAGCAACAGGAATTCAGATTGGACCCAATACAGATGAGTAACTCTGGCTACATCCGTCTTCCTTGTCTGTGAGGACAAAATGTTTAATACAAGCTTGAGTCATTCTTAAATAACTACTCACAGTAAGTGCACTATATTTACAACACTCTCCCACTCTGAAATAAGATATCCAAACACCTGATTGGGTGACCAAGCATTCTGAAAAGCCACGGTAGACGGTGAATAACCAGTGAACCGGTGAATTTCCTCTAACTCACCATGGTGAAGGGAAGGAACTGAAGGATGCTTCCCCGATGGCCTTGCTCAAGACATTCCACACACTCCTCCATGAAGCTGTGCACAAACTGGGTGTGGGGCCCGGCCATCTTGGAGCCCAGTATGGACGAGATTAGCAGGAAGAGGTTAGCTGAGGTGAGGTTAGAGGAAGAGGGAGAAGTTGGGAGGGAGATATAATCAGAAACAAGGATTAGTGCAGAAAAGCTTTGAAAAGAATGCCAAAGTCTCCATATATATATAAAAATAGAGTGGAATGAGGTTTTATCAATCAATTTATCAAGATGAGGTGTAACATATAACGCCCTTATCCTAAATGATGCACTACTGATACTACGAAATTCATCTACAAATCCACATGCTTCACATTTCATGGTGATTAAGCAACTCAATTATATGGAACCCCACCGTCACATCATCGCTACTAGAGCTCTGTATTGGAACGCACCGACCCCCAGGATACGGAAATCATGAAGCAACGGGCGTTGCGTAAACCTCCATATGGTATTTCCCTTTATCTACTGAATGAAGGGGACACAACGCTGACCTGCGTCTGTTTACCAAATGCTTGACTAATGAGCGTGATAGAATTAAAATAATAATTATTATTATTATTACTGGTATATATATATATTGTATATTATTATTAGTTATTATTTCAGATCCTATGCATGGATATTGGTGGAGACAAACGTCACGCATTGGGTACCTGTGATGGACTGCGTATAACATGAGGAAACGCCGATGTTGACTTTGAAATAGAGAAACACATCGAGGGCAAATGGGGTCCCCCGACGCAGAAAGAGCTTTTGGCCTAACGGCCGTCATGAGCAGGGAACGGGGGGCCGTGGTGCGGACGGGTTCTTACCCAGCACGCGGTTGAGGGGCTCCTTCATGTTGACCGTGTGCAGCTGGGAGGCTGAGAGGGAGCTGCTCATGGACCGGTCTCCTGCAGCCCAGGGGGGGGGGGGGGGGGGGGGGAGAGAGGGGCAGAGAGGGGAACCCCAGGGCACAGGCTTAGCAACGGGAAGCAAAGCGACAGCGGCCAACTCCAATGATGTAGCCTCGATTGCGCAAATGTTTCGACGCAGTGAGAGACCACTCGATTTGTCAGCACTTGTGTTTTTCCGGCGAAAAGCCCTTCAATTCATCTCAATTTGCAGTATATTGAGCCTAATACGTTTTAATTTGAAGCAGTGCGACAATTTTGAGAGGGCTTCAAGTAAAAGCAGTCCCAGCAGTGTCTTCTTCATTTCTGTGGTTGCGGAATGCGACGTTCCAAAACGTTCAAAGCCATTAGGCGTATTTAAAGTAGAATGACGGATGCCAACCGATTTCCCGTTTACTGTAAATCCACGCAACAGAAAAAAGGCACAGACCAGCCAACAGAAGAATTTCCAAACTAACGCAACCAAGAAACTCACTGAATGTGTAAAGAGGGGGGATGCATGGGCTCCCCTCGCTGGCGGGAATACTAGCAATAAACAATGTAGTCACGTGACGTGAAACAAAAAAAAGTGTTTGGGTGCTAGGATGCATTGTGTCAATGAGGAAGGCAGGGCACGCATCTTGCTCAAGGAGTTTTCGAACCTGATGCCAAAGTATTAACCCGTTTTTCCACTGAATATTGGATGTGTACCAGTGGGTGTCTGCCTCTGGTTCGGATCTTAAACGTCCAAAACCGGGCACTGAATTTGCGTTGAAAGCGCAGCGCACGTGTTCAGACCCGACGGCACAACAAGAGGTGTGCCGAGAGTGACACGTGGCCCTCAGCGCTGCTGTTTTACCACCGCCAGCGAGAACAGACTTGCTACTGACGGAGGAATGGGGAGAGGTGCTCACGCTTGGAAGACCCTCTGGGGAATTAAGAGGGATTCAGGGACTAACAGTAAATCGGATGCCGTTTGCTCAAAGGTTTAAGGTGAAATTTCAGAGGGGTTCTTTGAGGGAGGTTTTACCATAATCAGTGACCTACGACTCTGGGAGGTAAGAATAGACCGCATGAATCAAATTCTCGTCATAAATCATGAGTGTCGTGTTACTAATATTAAAAACTCTTCAGTAGCACAAGATGATGTCATGGCCAGGTTGCACGCCCGCCCAAAAATATAAGATAAGACATTCTTTAAAATGAGGGCAAATTCGGGTATCACAGAAAATGCTGGCAGTGATACAAATTAAAAATGGATAGAAACATGTAAAAAAAAATATAAGATATACTATAGCTATACTTACTACACTATGAAATATACCACATTATACAACAGTTAGTTCCGACCAAGTAATTTGATTGGACAAGAGGCATTCAATGAGTGCTGATATAGAGTATAACAGCACTGGGACTTTTAACTATGCATGTATCACTCCGCTTTAAAGGTGTTCTCATAAGCGTTAATGTTGTTAACTAGTTAGTGTGTTTATGTGTTGCTTGGCAACAGTTCAGTTCCAGTCCAGTTGCGCAACTATTTGTGTTGAAAAAAAATAACTATCTGGTTATTACTGTTGTTTGTAGAACTGTTTTATAAAAGCAATATCACACTCGAGGTCATGCTATTGTACTGAATATCAGCCGACGACCGAATCACAGCCGTGCTGATATTCAGTACAACAGCACTCCCTCTCGTGTGATATTGCTTAAATAAGACAGGAGAAATGCAGACGCAAAAATAATTGGAGGTACTGCGTTCGAGCCTGGATGTGGATGGGGGTTACAGTGTGACCTTACGCTACTTCTTTTGATGAAGTAGCGTATGGAGAACGGCCTTTCTGGGGGAATTCTGCGTGTAAACACCAGTCTCCCTTCAGCAGCCTGGTGGACCTGAGCAGGCGCGTCGTTAGACCTGGGCATTCAAGGCTATAGCCCCGGACCTTTTGGGAATAGCCCCGGATCGCTGTGCCGTCAAAAAAAACAAAACATAATGCTGAAAATAGCCCTGTAGAGTTTACTTCTTTGTGGTTGACTTACCAGCAGCCACAGATGCAACATTGTAGGGAGTGAAAACCGCAAAATTCTGACGTGTCCATATATGGGCAGATTTAGAATAATGTTGCAAATTCAACATAGGTATTCTTTCTTCTCTATGCATAGCGCATCTCGTCGATAATGCTGTTTTGTGCTGCTAGCCTTTTAGTGAGATCAGAGAGTGTTGAGAAGGACAGAAATAAAATATCTTTGGTAAGATGGATATAAGGAGAGAGACCCGCACTGAATACAACCCGGTCCACTTGACATCGGGTGGGTGCATGACAGTGGTACCGTTAAATTTGAATAGTCTTTTATTTGTTTCTATCACTGAACTTTCAAACAAAACTCTTGCTCAGCAACGATGGGAAATACTATGAAAGGTATTATTTAAACCAGTATGAATATTACCCTACACGTTTACCAGGCAATCGAATAACACACACACACACACACACACACACACACACACACACACACACACACACACACACACACACACACACACACACACACACACACACACACACACACACACACACACACACACACACACACACACACACACACACACACACACACAGGTAATCGGGAGAATTCCCTGTGGGCCGCCGTTAAAGTTTCGGGGCCGCCGGGTCAAAGGCGCAACCAATTCGATTTTGTCTAGAGGGGACAACTGAGCGCCCCCTCCCGAAGTGGTACAGCCCAGGTCGGCCTTGAACTGCGATTGGTCAGAAAGACGCAACAGCTAATGACAACATTGAACTCTCATGCAGGTTATAACAGAGTGACACACTGTTACGGTGTCAAACAAACATAAAATCAGCAGCCTCTGGACAACCAAACATAGAGACAGACGACAGGGTTTTTGGGGAAAACAAGGTTATATGGTCCTGAGGTTGACTCACCCGGGCTGGAAAGGGTGACGGGCTCGTCCTCGTTGGAGCTCAGCAGGCGCATGAGCTTCGAGGGCTGGCTGTCATCCAGGGGGAACAGGCTGCTGTAGTCCTGGAGGTGACACACACACACACACACACACACACACACACACACACACACACACACACACACACAACACACACACCACACACACACACACACACACACACACATCACACACACACACCACACACACACACACAACACACACACACACACACACACACACACACACACACACACACACACACACACACACATCAGAATACACACTCCCCCAGAGACCTTGATGTTGTCACTGATGTCCTCTTAAAAGGTATAACTCTATCCTTACCTGGTCTTAATTCCCTACCACAGGCGTTCCCAGACTTTTCCATACTATATTGTACCATAGTACTTTCGCCGAAATTATTATGTTTACACGGCCATACCTTTTCAAAATAGGGACACAATTAACCTGTCTATGTTTGTTGCTCATCAATATGCTATTCCTCCGATTATATCAATATATTTGGAAAACAAATCCCCCCCTCCCCTAGTGACCTGTTCCTCCCTACACACTGGGAAATAACATGGCCTATAATCATGTTTTACCTCTGCTATAACAATGTTTACATTCCCATTCTCGGTTTAGAATTCGTTCATTTTATTTTGGGTGGATACTTTTTCAGTCGTCAAAATATTCTTATTCATATAATAAAACAATATCATAATCTATGTTCCATTTCCATATATATATATGGTTTTTAAATCATCCATAAACCCTCATGTTAATATTATCTCACCACCTGTGTTGCCTAGTAAATGTACACAAAGGTTACTATCAGTTAGGTTTCACAACTTTCCATTGTGATAACAGTTTCTAAAATTAACCCCTTTTCTTCAGCAATTAGGCGTTCCAGACAAGAGCATGACAACAGCCGGACACAAATAAATTCCCTTTGACCCAAACTGCCATGGCAACATGGTTTAAGACAGTGCAACATTTGTTGGATGAAATAGGAACACCCAAAATGTGATTTTTTTTCCTTTAGCAACCAAGTGTTTATCAATAATAGAGAAGAGAGAATAGAGTGGTCAATCAGGCCTACAAACACTGAGTCATGTTTTAAAGATGAGCTTTAAGTATAACTTCAGAAACACACACTACTGCACGGTACCCCAGTATCTAATGCTAACGTATCGTCTCTTATTGTTTAGTTATTTACGTTTAACATGTAAGTAACATGGTCTCGGTCTTCAGAAGGAGAGGCTTAGTGGTCAAGACCAAGCCTCTTTGGACCAAGCCTCTTTGGACCAAGCCCCTTTGGACCAAGCCCCTTTGGACCAAGCCTCTTTGGACCAAGCCTCTTTGGACCAAGCCCCTTTGGACCAAGCCTCTTTGGACCAAGCCCCTTTGGACCAAGCCTCTTTGGACCAAGCCCCTTTGGACCAAGCCCCTTTGGACCAAGCCGCCTGACCAAGCCCCTTTGGACCAAGCCTCTTTGGACCAAGCCCCTTTGGACCAAGCCCCTTTGGACCAAGCCTCTTTCAACAGTGAGAAGGGATGCTCACAATAAACAAACAGACTGCATTATGTTGCCATGTTTACCTCGATGTCCTCCCGCTGCCTCTTGCGCTGGCGGGCGGAGGCCTGACCCTTGTGGTGGGTGGAGAAGGAGCTGAGTGCGCACCACACCGAAAGCCTGGAAACCACCAACACAACAACACCGTCAGGACAACCAAATCGCCCACCGTAACCGGGGTAACGGGACAGCACCTTCACTGTGGTCCAATAGGATCAGTCCATGTTGAAAATAATTTAATTCTACATTTTTCATATGTTATAATGTTCACATTTCTAATAAAAGCAAATCAGCAACCAATTCAACTCATTCTACAATGTATACCTAAAGCAGCAGATCCTTAAAGGAAGGAAAGTCAACAAATGTTTTTTCACCGGCCTTCAAGCCTGCCCTCATCAACCTGAATAGCAGCTCCCGGTTTGTGAAACACAAACACCTTTCCACTGAAAGTGAAGCAGGACCACGCAGCAGACCAAGCACGCCCAGATGGGTCGTCCGGTGCCTTACTTGGCCAGGGCCTTGCCCGGGGGGTCAGCCAGGCTGTGCCAGTGGGCGGGGTCTGTGAGCAGGTTGGGCAGTATGGTCCCCAGGAGGGTCAGGGTGATCTGCTGCGTGTCCAGGCAGAAGATGCTGTAGAGCAGCTCCACCACGCGATGGGCCCACTCCTTCCTCGTCTCCTTCAGCAGTTCCTGGGAATGGAAAAAGTTGTGTCAGGCCCTGTTCACAATGCTTATCCTACATCTTCACATGATGTACAGTCAGTGTACTACACTTTCTTCCTCATTCCGAGGAACCTTGAACGTTCAGTGAATGACAATGCTTTCAGTTCAGTTGCTGTCACAAGAATAGACTATTACACATTTGCCTAAGCAAGCAGGTGCACAGAGGTGTGCTGTCCTTCTAAAGTGGTCACTGCGCATATCTCACTAATATATTCAAAACATTTGACTGCGTAGAATCCACATTCATCCCGACTTTAACAACGCCAACACGGACGAAAAAATTCCATCAACCCATTTCCCCGACATTTTTTCGCCAGATATCTCAATAATAACTAGAAAATGCATTTCCTGCAGAAAATGCGGTGAGTGCTGTAGTACAAAGTGAGGTTGAAAATATGTTTTAATAAAGCCACATAGATTAAGACATAAGGCTTAAATCAAGTGAAGGGATTTGAGTTCAAAAGTCTAAATGGAGTAAACAATGTACACATGCACTGCATTTAAAAAAATGTAAATGGTTGGAACAAATAAAGTGACAGCTTAATGAGAAGTGCAAAGCATTGCTAAAAATGCAGAAATGTAAAAGGAATTGAACTGAAGAATCGGAAAGATAAAATGTATTGCAGTGCACTGCTAAAAAACCTGGAAGCCGAATGGCTGAATTGCATTATCTGAAGAAGCAAAGTACTGAAGATGGTAGTAGTACTAGCTTTAGTAGTAATGGTAGTAGAAGTAATAGTGGTACTAGCTGCACAAACAATATGCCTTGTGAAAGGTATGGTATTGATTGATGTTTGTGGAAAGAATTATAACAATCCCACCATATTTTTTTTAAACCAGCCGAAATTGTACCTACTTGCCTAATGCTAATTCTTCCAGCCTAACGTTATTAAAAGTAATCCAGTTGTGCGGGAACTACCGTAAACGTCGTAAAAAGTAGTTGTTAGTGAGAACAACTACCCAATCTGGCAACACTGCCTGCAGGTCCTCACGCTGTAACCTCAAGAGTAAATCAATGAGACCAACTGAAAATAAGCCGACATGGAACTTAAACTGTGATTTTGAAAAAAAGTATAAAGGTTATTCTGTTATCTATCGATTATTGAAGATACAAGTGTGTTGATTTGTTAAACTTTGAACAAAGGTTTATGATAAAAATATTGACTAAGTTACGAAGTCTGGAGTAGTTAGTGTCAGAGAATGGGCGGACGGCTACTTCCATTCAAAAAAAAAAGAAAAAAAAGAGTTAAGCTCTGCATGAAGCACTCACCTAATAATTTGTTTAATACTCTGCCCTGTAACACGCAGGATGAAGCGAACCTCATCCCGACCCACAACCAGTACATCACGCTGGGTTCTGCGCTGCCGTTGGGAGCGAGGAGGACCCACCTTGACCAGGTTGTTAGTGAACCAGAAGACCCACCATGACCAGGTTGTTAGTGAACCAGAAGACCCACCTTGACCAGGTTGTTGGTGAACCAGAAGACCCACCTTGACCAGGTTGTTAGTGAACCAGAAGACCCACCTTGACCAGGTTGTTGGTGAACCAGAAGACCCACCTTGACCAGGTTGTTGGTGAACCAGAAGACCCACCATGACCAGGTTGTTAGTGAACCAGAAGACCCACCATGACCAGGTTGTTGGTGAACCAGAAGACCCACCTTGACCAGGTTGTTGGTGAATCAGAAGACCCACCATGACCAGGTTGTTGGTGAACCAGAAGACCCACCTTGACCAGGTTGTTGGTGAACCAGAAGACCCACCTTGACCAGGTTGTTGGTGAATCAGAAGACCCACCATGACCAGGTTGTTGGTGAACCAGAAGACCCACCATGACCAGGTTGTTGGTGAACCAGAAGACCCACCATGACCAGGTTGTTGGTGAACCAGAAGACCCACCATGACCAGGTTGTTGGTGAACCAGAAGACCCACCATGACCAGGTTGTTGGTGAACCAGAAGACCCACCATGACCAGGTTGTTGGTGAACCAGAAGACCCACCATGACCAGGTTGTTGGTGAACCAGAAGACCCACCTTGACCAGGTTGTTGGTGAACCAGAAGACCCACCATGACCAGGTTGTTGGTGAACCAGAAGACCCACCTTGACCAGGTTGTTGGTGAACCAGAAGACCCCTCCGATGTGCAGAAGGCTCTCGAAGAGGTGCAGGGCACGGCTGTCCACCCAGCCCTTGCGCAGCACCGCCTGGAACTGCCGGCGGAGGGCCTCGTGGATGGGCTCCTTGGCAGGCAGCAGGTTGCGGTAGGGGATGGGCTCCTGGCCCTCCAGGGTGGAGCGCAGAAGCAGGCCCGTCTGCTGGAAGACGTCGGCGCACATGTGCTCCAGGATGGAGCTCATGATCACCACCCTGCAGTGAGGAGAAGGGGGCAAAGAGTTATCAATAGGGCCCATCCCCCCCCCAACATTGGAGCCTGACCCGGACCGAGCCCGTAGCAGTAGCCTCTGGGACCGGCTCGGCCCGTGAGTTGATAATAATTTCACCAAGCTCGAAACCGACAAAGATTCAGATTTGTTCGGGATATGCCATCAGAACGTTGCCAGTAACAGCTGGCGGCACAAATGAAGACATCAGGGAAAGCCCGCAATAGGTGATGAAACATGCTGGGATGTTGAACCCAAGGCCATTATTTATTAACGAGACCCAAAAGGACCGGGTCGGCACATCTAGTGGGATGTGTATGTACACAGGGATGGGGAAACTACCAGAGGATGTGCACTAATGTTCTTTTGATGATGAGACTTATGGGGTAATCACAAAGTGGAAGTAGATTTGACCCACAATACTAAACCGAGTTCTTAGAGGGAGATCTGCCTCTGCCTTTCTGAGGAACACGATGATGAAGTGATGATCATAGGGAAGCAGCATGACCACTTCAACCCGTCTGTCACAAGCCTAGAGAAGCACAATATTTCCGGGGGAAGTTGGGGCACATTAAGTGCAGTTTTACTACGCTGTAGGTCATCCGTCATGCTTTTGACCTAAGACCCGGTTTCAAGATCCACGTCACTAGAAAGCAGGTGGCATGCAGTGGTTGGATGCAAAAAAGACATTCTTAGTCGGTGTGATATCATTAAAGTAGAACAAAGCAAATGATTTCCTTCTTCGTTTGGTTATGATCTCAGTGGCTAGTTGATTTTTAAAATATTAATTTTACCGGTTTGATAATATTTAATAATATTTAGAAGTTAGAATAGCGGCCATTAAATCCCGCCCTCAATGCGCCAAAGTTGAAATTGTTCCCTCTGCTGGATGCAACGGCAGCCCCCGTAACGCAAAACATACGGCTTCATAACCGCTGTTTGTCAACAGTTTTCTTAACAGTCCATTTTTAATGGAAGTGTTCCAGTTGTATCCAGAAACAGTTGAATGAGGGTCCAGGGTTGTACCAGCCGTGAGTCCAGGCCCCCCCCCACTGAACCGCCGGCTCCACCGAGCGGGGTCCCGTACCGTTCGTTGTAGAACTGCAGGGTGTTCTCGCCGAACAGGGGCTGCACCAGCTGACGGATCATGGTCTGGGGCTTCTCGCGCTCGTCCCGGCCCAGCATGCGCACGTGGGCCACCAGCCAAGCCACTGCGCAGATGGCCATGCTGCACACCTTCCCCTTGATGTTGTCTGTGATCCTCTGCACACCGAGGGGGGAGCGTGGGCCGGGAGACAGGGGGGAGGAGGGGGGGGAGAGAGCGTCATTACGAGGATAGGGCGTAGAAGAATGAAATAAGGAAGGAAGTAGGGTTGTGAATAACTCACATTTTTCATGGTCAAATAATCAGCGGGCGGTACGAACGAATAATCGATTATTTGATGTGTGCCGACATTCACAAAGGCAGTCATGGATCATCGGCAAGAAATCACTTAGGCCTAATATCTTAAACGCAAATAAACAACTACCTGCTAAGTAGTTCCAGTCAAATTGTCTGTTGTGAAAAATGCATTAAACTATTAAAACGCTAAATATGCTATGGAACCTATAGTATCTGTGGTATTAAGGCTGGGACAAATTTCAAATGATAAATATGTACACTTTATGTTAAAAGTATAGACCGTCGCAAATCCCATTGAAACGAATGGCGCGGTGATTCGGTCTTCAAAACGAGAGGTGGTAAATTGTGAAAAATGAATTAAACTGCAATCAGACAATGCGGTTATATGCTATAGAACCTAGAGTATCCATTGTTTAAAGACTGGGACGAATTTCGATTTATAAATATGTACAGTCCATAACGTTAGCTCTCTGGCTCATAGCTGAGCGGACTAGAATAATTCCTGTTGCCAAGTTGTAGCTAAGGTCGTCCCAGCCTTATACCACAGATACTTAAGGGTCTATACCATATAACATTATCTGATTACAGTTTAATTTATTTTTCACAATTTACCCTCTCTCATTTTGAAGAATAGTTACTACGCAATTCGTTTCAATGGGAATCGCGATGGTCCATAATTTCAACAGAAAGTGTGCATATTTATAATTTGAAATTTGTGCCAGCCTTTATACCACAGATAGGCCTACTATAGGGTCTATATAGCATATAACCGCGTTTTCTGATTACAGTTTAATGTAGCAGTAAGCTGACAACATGGCTAATTAAAACCTCAACTGCAAATTAACAACGCGGAGATAACCATGCCAACCGGTCAAACAAATGTTATTTTTGCGATCATTCTGCGCGTGCATCGGGCGTGTTGATAAAAAAATAATCCCCCTATTGTATTAGTCAAACCCTCAGGCGTCACCAGGGAAACAAAGTTATGGCTTGTGAAAAACTTTATATTTGAATGGGAAAAAATGTTAACGGTCCAAATGTTAAAAATAATTGAATAATCGAATGTTCTGACCCATCCCTAGAAGGGATTGGTTTGACGTTTGTGTGCGTCTTTTGTGGTTCCATGCAACTCTGACTCTGAGACGCTTGCCATGTCTGCAAATAGAATAGGGAAGCCAAACAGCAAAAAAGAAAAAGAAAGAAAAACCCTTGCATGAGCACACATTAATACAAAAAAAAAATCTTGAGGTATTTACAACGGATGAGCGTCATTCTAGTAACAGTGTGGCCTTGGAAGAGAGAAATGCACATCGCAAAACTCCAATGATATGCAATACATCCTGTGTGTACAGCCCATCCCGAACAATGAATCAACCACATATAATAGCCTTGTCATATCTTGTCATCCCATCGGAATTCACTTTTTAATGTTTTCCTTTTTTGTGAGTGGTTGATCTTGGTAAAAGCAAAGGATGGAAAGAAGAATGGAGATGGGTTGGCTGGGGGGGGGGTCCTCAAACCTGCACAGCTTCGACAGTCAGCGCGCCATTCTCCCAGGCGTTCAGCACCTCCAAGATGGCCGCCGGCGTGCTGAGGCAAATCTCGTGCCATTTCATCTGACTGGCGTGGGGAGCAAAGAGACGGGACATCAGGTCTGAGATGATTGCGACCCCAACTTTGACCCATCGATGTTGCATGAATGACCCAGTGAACATATGCATAGCGCCCCACAAAGTACCAGCAGTAGTAGTTCCCTCACGGCTGTTCATAAACGCAAAACCTTTATGCGATTTTTCAAATTTCAAATTTCATGCATCCCGGGTAGGCTCCCACTCGGTGACTCGAAACCAGCAGCTGATTGTAGCTGCTTCGTACTTTTCTCTTCTTTCCTGTATTTTTTATAATTGTCTTACAGTACTGATATCAGAAAAGTGTCAGCTTTACACTCCCTTTGATGTCTTCTAAACAAAACACTTCCTCCTACACACTCAACCCAGGTGTCTCAAGTATCAGGGGTATTTCTGGTACGTGTGAACACGTCTGATGCGGATTATCTCCGGCTGTGTGTTGCATCATGTGTGAAAGGCCCATCAGGCAGTAGTCTCCCACAAAGTGGGCTTCCGGCTGAGACTCTGTGGCTCTACTCACACCAGCTTCATCTCCGAGGAGTTGTTGAGCAGCGCCACCAGGCTCTCCACCTTGCCCGACTCGGGCCGGAAGCAGGGGTGGTCCGGGTTCAGGATCTTGCCCTCCTCCGGCATGCAGGTCAGCAGCCAGGTCTCGAAGAAGGGGGTTTCCCCTGAGGGGCTGGGCTCAGACAGGATCACCTGCAGAGTCCCCGGGCATTCAGAGTCGTTTACCTGCTGGTTTTTTGTTAAGGGAACCTGGGCTACCTGTTGCTGGTTGACCTTTATATGATATGAAATTATATCATATATAAATATCGATTTTGCATGGCAATTTACATTTTCTATATTTTTAATACAGTAGGAAATAGTAATGAAGCTAACTAAATAAGTAACTAAAGTAACTAAATCAGCATTAACTGAAGATTCAGCAGAATAACTTGGTTAAAAAAAGATCGGCATCAAATAGCATTTAATACATTTTATTTGATACGACAATCGCCCAAAAATAAACATGGTCTCTGTGGACATCTAGTGGCCGTATCCAGAGTAAACTAGGATGTCCTCAAGGTCTTTCTAACTTATCCTACACCTCCTGGGCAAGGCTGCCTAATTTTTTTTTTTTTTTTTTTACTGGCCCATGATAGGCCCCCCCGATGGGCGTAGGCTAAGATCCCCTCTCAGGGGGCCTACGAAACCTCTCAGCCCCAGGACCTAATGGCAGGCTAATGCAGGCCTGCTCCTGGGCCCCGACGCTGTGTGTGTGTGTGTGTGTGTGTGTGTGTGTGTGTGTGTGTGTGTGTGTGTGTGTGTGTGTGTGTGTGTGTGTGTGTGTGTGGTGTGTGGTGTGTGGTGTGTGTGTGGTGTGTGTGTGTGTGTGTGTATGCAGCCCGCCTGAGTCAGGCGCAATGGACAGCGGGGCTGGGAGTACTGAGAACCTGAGGTCCATTGACTAACCAGGCCAAACAGGTTAGACCAGCCATCACCACAGACACACAAACACTAGGAAGAGCTCTGACCTCAGCATTCAGCAGCTGCTCGGCTAGGAACACTTTGCCTATGAATTAAACTACCTCTGGTGATCGGAGCTGACCAGTAAGGGTAGGCATGAGGCAGCGGCATACTGCTACAAGAGTGTAGGACACACACACACACACACACACACTGAACAGTGTAGAAGAGTGCATTTAGGCTGACCTCAGAGCCGTAGGTCTGGACCACATGGCACAGCATGAGGAAGGAGATGTCAAAGAGCAGGGCTCGGACTGACGCTGACTTAGCTGGGGGGGTTGGGAAAAAGAGACAGGAGGAGGGAGAGAGACATAGAGAGACAGATTCAGAGACAGAGAGAGAGAGACAGAGACAGAGGGAGACAGAGAGAGACAGAAAGAGAGAGAGAGAGAGAGAGAGAGAGAGAGAGAGAGAGAGAGAGAGAGAGAGAGAGAGAGAGAGAGAGAGAGAGAGAGAGAGAGAGGAGAGAGAGAGAGAGAGAGAGAGAGAGAGAGAGAGAGAGAGAGAGAGAGAGAGAGAAGAGAGAGAGAGAGAGAGAGAGAGAGAGAGAGAGAGAGAGAGAGAGAGAGAGAGAGAGAGAGAGAGAGAGAGAGAGAGAGAGAGACAGAGAGAGAGACAGAGAGAGAGACAGAGAGACAGAGACAGAGAGAGAGACAGAGAGAGAGAGAGAGCGAGAGAGACAGAAGACCATTAACATCCCTCCCACGCCACATGTGGAGAAGAGGTGTTACTATGAACCATACTCACAGCCCTCTCCGCTGATGTGCTTGGGAAACTCGTTGAGCCTACGAGAACAGGCCAGAGTGTGAATAGCATCGCAGTGTGGGACGACCACAACAACTAATCAAAAAGGTTGACAGTTGTTGTGACCACATTTCAGAATCATCTAAAAGATTGAAGAGAACGCTGTCTGTGCGGAAAGGGAAGCGACTGGGAGCACTACGGCGATGCAGGACTCCTTTGTCCTCTGAACTGTGATGAAGACGATGACGACGTCACCACGACTCACTTGATAAACTTGCGGGCGAAGGACTTGAGCTTGCCGGTGGCGGCGGCGGCGGCCAGCAGCAGATCCAGGCTCTTCCCCGACAGCATGTGGGCCAGGACCCCCAGGAGCCCCTCCGGAGACTTGGAGTGGTCTGCGTCAACGGTCTGACGCACAAGGGAGGGATGGGGGTCAACGCTATAGGGTGCACAGGCGTTGACCTGAGACTGACGGAAGGTACAACACCCCTGACGGAAGTGTAGTTCAAAAGAAGAAATGGTGACAGCAGGGTCTTTTATTCGGTTCTGGGTTTAGTTTTTCTATGTTTAATTGTATTAATTGATTCATTTGTGAATGAATGAAAAAAAAAATCATTCATTCACAAACATAAACACAAAAAGGTAAGTAGGTACGTGGCTCCACAGCTCACTCCCCCCCCCAGGTGAGAGAGCAGACAGGTGTCCAAGCAGCATAGAGCCTGGAGCCTTACCTTGAGGATGTTGGTGACGGTGGGCTCGGCCCGCAGGATCAGCCCCGGGTTGGGCTGGATGTTGGCGTTCTCTGTGGTCTTCAGCCGCGGGGCGTACTCCCTGCCCGCCGCCCAGGAGCACACGGTCCACGGGAGGGGGGGGGGAGAAACCACAGGAAGGAAGAAACCAGAAAGAAAGAGACGGCGATAGAGAGATGGATAGGAGGAGACGGAGGGCAGTGGACGGGGCAGGATGTAGGGGATTAGTGTTGGGCTTGAGGTTGCATTCTTGTACTGTGTTTATGGGTGGGTGGGTGGTGGTGGGGGGACGTACCGCTTGGTGCTGAGGTTGGCTGCGTGGGAATCAGAGAGCAGACCCAGCTTGTTGCACTCCTGCAACAGCATGTTCAGACAGTCGCAGCTGCGCAACACACACACGCGACACACACACACACACACACACACACACCCACACACACACACACACACACACACACACACACACACACACACACACACACACACACACACACACACACACACACACACACACACACACACACACACACACACACACACACACACACACACACACACACACACACACACACATCAAGACCCTTCTGTAGCTATTTGTATAGCCCTTAATCAATGACTGGCTCAAAGGCCTTCACAGGCCCCAATGCTAATACCCCACTCTAAGCCCTCTAAAGAGCAGGCCACAGATGGAGTCCTTCTATGCTAACCATCTTCAGAGATGGATAACAGCCACAGAGTCTAATAACATTTTTTAATCAGAGGTGAACCAAAGCCTAAAGATTGTACAAGAGAATCAATCGAGAATCAATGTCACATGAAGTGGTTCTTAATCTGGCCAATATGTCAGTGTGGAAGAGAGAGCGATTTGAGCTTTGCTCAAGACCCAGGTTTAAAAACGAGCTTTATTATACCCCCAGGTGAGCGATGCCATTTCATCATCTGTACTATGGTTAGATCAGCGTACCATCCGGCGAGTCCAGCGGACTGAACCAGCTGGTAGGCAAACTAAGGGGTGTAGTAATGCTGTATCTTCATCTTCACTCACTTGCATCTCTGGTCTGCCTTGTCCAACAGCGGCGTGAGCTTCAGCAGGTATTCAAACGCCACGTTGACGTCGTCCATGAACTCCTGGAGGGCAAGGGAGAGGCGGTTGACAGGCCGTGATGGATGCCTGACAGTGGGATTGGATTTACCGTCGCCCGCAGCACTTTTTCTCTTCAGTCATGGTATCTCGAGTGAGGGCTACTCACTTATTCATTAGGGTCATATGGTGGGCAGGGGGTGACTGTGTGTGCGTGGTGCGTGCGTGTGTGTATAGGGGAGCAAGCCTACCTGTCCTTTATCACTTTGAGGGCTCTTTAGCTTGAGAAGCACTTGGGGGATCTGTAAGGAAATGAAATAGAACCACCACATACTAAATGATACCACGGTAATTTACACGAGTATTACACAGTATTCCCATTAAGCCCTTATAGGATGGCTGATCAAAATAATTCCCTGAAAGAAAAGACAGGATAATTTTCTATAAATAAATAATAGTTACAAGAAACATGACAGTGATAATCACATGATAATTGTATAACCCTATTTATTCATCATAAGAATGAATGAACACGTTGGGTGATTGAAAAGCAAGAGAGGAGCAAGAGTGTTGCCTCAACAGGCCCCTGGAAGGTCAGGCCTGGGGGTCACCCAGCAAACAGACCCCGGCGGAGGGGAATGCGGCAGTCTGAGGAAGTTGTGAAAGAGGGGGGGCCGATAAGAGCGTTCAGGGATGACTAGCCTCGGGGTGTCACAGTAAATCTACCCGGGTTCTGTTCCGGTGCTGGCCGCGGTTGATAACCTTCTGTTCAGGGGAGGGCCGGTGCGTCATTGACACTACGGTGCAGAGGCTAATTCAATGGTTGGGTCAGAGTTGAGTCAGTACTCTATGATGAATGACTGAACGCACGAGTTATGGATCAGGTACATATTTCAAGCGTTTGCTGATATTTTGGTCGCTTTTTTTTTCTGTTTCAGAGAATTAAACAAAACAAGAACATACATTTTTTTGTGATACAAAAACCATACTTTGGTTTGCTATTGCTTAGACTAATCAAACAAAATGGAAAACATCACTTTGACATTTTAAAGACTTAAACGATCAAATGAACCAAATGATTAAAAGACCCTAAGGCAATTAAGTCATTAGACCCGAGTCACTAACCCATCAGCCTTTTAAGAGGCCTCTACGTAGCACTTTATCTTAAAGGGGTGATATTATGCCACAACATGTCAGTGTGATTAGCCATTACAAGCCATTTGAAAATCTGCCTTTTCCTGTGTTTTAGTGACACAAATGTGAGTGTCTACTTAGATGTACGCTGGATAGATGAGCAATAATTGCCACAGTCCACTGGGTAGGCTGGTAGACTGATCTATCCAGCATATATCTCGGTGGACACACACAAAACACAGGAAAAGCTCAATTTTCAAACGGCTTGTAATGGCTAATCACACTCACAGCTGGTCGCATAATGTCCCCTTCAAAAGGAACCCGGCCCCGATGGCCCCGTATGGCCAAACGGGGTGCCGGGGGGAGGAACCCATGCGAGGAACCCACCTTGAGGAACATGAAGGCGGTCCACTTGAGCTCCTCCGTGCCCTCGGGCGACTCGATGAGGCCAGTGAAGCAGGCCTTCCAGATCTCCAGCACAAAGAGGGGCGTGGGGATACGCTGTGGGAGGAGTCACACAGGCGGCGTCAGGAAGGGGCGGGGGGGACGAGCGCTGACCTTGTGGATGACCTTTCATCCGGCTGGACTTTGGTGTTCGTCTGCTACGTGTGAATTTAAGTTGAGTCTTAAAATCGCCCTTCTAAGGCTTTAGCTGGTGTGCCAGGATGTGTGCCTGTGAAGTCCTTTGAGACCCGCTACTGTGATGCAAATCAAATGCAATTAAATTTGACTTTGAAGTCAAGAGAGCTCGATTTTTGAAGGTATCCAACAGAAAAACTCTCACCTCTCCCTCCCACTTCCCCCAAACACATCGCTAGCTTTAGCGATAGGTCTGCCTAGTCTTGTGCGAGACTCCAGTTATGCGTGATGAGTGGACGGGCACAGTGTGTGAGAGGAGCCGGGTATGTAGGCAGACAGACAGGCCATCCAGTCATTCCATTCAGGCCGAATGAAAGGATTGGATGAGATTATTAAAGGCCTCCGACAGCCATAGATACTTTTTCGATTTACTGACTACTGTCGGGATACAAGACAAATTCAACAATATATATATATATATATATATATATATAATATATATATATATATATATAAATAAAACAATAGATTACCTCCCCAGCTTTTGGACCGAATCCAGAGGGCCTAGGGTTTAGGCATATTGTTCAAAGTAACAAAACACAAAAGACTATCCTGCCGCAAAACCAAAAACAGACCAGCCTCTTTGTGTCACCTCTGGTGGTGTGATGTAGTGTGTTTTTACTAGGTGCTCCACAACCCGACCTTCCCACTTTACTTGCTCAGATTTAAAACTAAAGACTTATTTTCTGGTGTGGTGTGGTGTGATGTGGTTCCGTGTTGTCTGGTTTGGTGTGGTGATGTGTCGTCTCTGACGTGGTGTGACGTGTTATATCTGCGTTGTGGTCTGGTGCGGTTTAGTTCCGTGCGGGGGGTGTCTGGGGGTCTGCGGTGCGGTGTAGCTCGTGTGGTGTGGGTGTCGTCTGGCGTGGTTTCAGTGCGGCGTGTGAACCCTCACCTGCATCCTCTTGATCATCATGAGCTGCTCCACCAGCGGCTGGGTCTCCCCCGTCAGGTTCATGGTCCCCTCCAGCATGATGAAGGCGTGGACCGAGGGGAAGGAGGGCTGGGCAGGGGGCGCGCTCTGCGCCGTCAGCATGTGGGGGATCCTGCGGACACCAACTTCAATTATACCTCTGCGTCATGTGTCGAGAGATTTGTTCTCCCCTGCGTTTTTGCCCTGACAGGCAGTGGAATCTTTGGAGAGGGGCGCGTGAGCGACGGCCTCTGTGTGTGGTGACATGGGTTGATCGGAGAACCCACCACATACCCCCCCCATCAGCTTTTCAATGCAGCAGTATAAAACCGCCTCTAGTTCAACACCAGCACCAGACCACATGGTAAACAGTAGAAGGACACAGAGGATGATGCTCGTCAATACTCACCCCTTCACCAGCGAGACGCTCTCCTCCAGTTTACTCTTCAGGGTCTGATTGGTCACACTGCCAATGCCTTCTGTCAGTTTGAGGATGGCTTGCTCCACGTTGCTCCAGGAACCTGTGGGGAGACCACCGTGGTGAGGGGGAGATGCCAGACGGGAAGTTAAGAGTTGATTGTGATTGAGTGCACTGCATATATACATGAACAGCTGGGGTCCTGGTCACATTTACATAATTTCACACGGAAACAAGTAAGAGTATCTGGAAGCAACCTTGAGCAAGATGCCCTAATACAAGCACCCTAATGTTTTCACTGCAATTTGTTAAGGGCAAAGAGTCTACATGATGACTGCAAAATAACGTTATAGTTAAGTTGTAACAACAAGAAAACACATTAAAGCTGTCAATCTTCCAATATAATCCCATTCCTTTAGATAAAATCCAAAATGATAATGCTTAAAACCTATCATTAATATTTACAATGTATTTATACTCTGTATACACAGGCTTATGCTTTGCCATGGCCCCTATTAAACGTTCTGTCCACATTCTACCAATAAACATTTTTCTTGCAAAGTAAATAATAGGCCCATAATGACATGATATTACGCTGCCGCATGGTCCATGATGATGGAGAGGACTGACTCACTGCTCGCTTTGCGAGGTCCTTTTACATTGAACAGAATTTTTGGTCACGATTTCTTCACACGACCATAAAATAATTATAAATCTTTGAGTTGAAATGGACTAGACACATACAATACGCAACATAAATTTTATTCGCACCAAGGTCGATTATGTATGGCTCCAGCCAGCGAATACATTTATTTAACTGATCACCTTCGGGCATCTTTGTCATAGTAACCATGGAGACTGTACAAGATGTAGGACATGACAGAGGTAATAGCCTATTTACGTTTATAAACACAGTGTTCTTACTGCATCCATAGTGGTTGAACTACAATCATAGACATAGATTTATCACTATCTTTTATATGTATTGATGATTCACCTCGATAGAAGTCAGGGCTTCAAGCAAAAGTTTAAATGCACTTTAGTACTTGAATACAGGTTGCTTTGGATAAGATGAAGGGATGCAGTGGTTTCAGGGAAATAACCTCAAAAAAACAAACGTTTCTAAAACATTGATGGATTAAAGAATAAGCACTCACTTTCCCAATCCCCCTCATCCGCCTTAAGCCATTGGCTGTACTACTTTTACATTAAAAGTAAACTCCAGTAAAATTGAATCCTCTAGCTACATAGATTGATCATTTTGTCTGGAAGGAAGGAGCATAAGCTCATCTTCACTCGGCTATAAAGGTTGAGTATTCCATCTGCCTACACTTCAGCGACATGAATTATGGCATATAGAGTAGTTCAATCTGCCTCTTCAGCGCCATTGATTATGCAGCGACATGATAACCGAGCAAGTACACGGAGCTTATGCTAAATAAGGCGTATAACGGTAAAAGACTTTATATGTAGTTCATCAGGCGGTAGAAGAAGAAGGGCCAAGATTTGTGAACACACCCCCCCCCCAGCACCCCCATACCTTGTCGCATCGCAGCACCGGAGGCGGATGTGATCGAGGCCCGTAGTTCTTGATGACTGGAATACTGAGAGCACGAAGGCTGTGGCAAGCGCTGTCTACCGTGGCAAGAGGGATGTGAGAAGGCTGGACCTCCGGGATGGCTCGGAGCCGAGGGACGTGCCCACTCCCGGAGAGACCGAGACGAGAGAGGTTCGCCGAGAAGGTACCAGGCGCAGGGCCCACAGCAAACCAGCCACGATCACCACGTTCAGCAAGCGCCCGGCACAGGGCCAATCACTCCTCCGCCTTCCCATGCAGCTACAGGTGGGGGAGAGGGGGGGTCAAAGGACATGGAGTCAGAGAGGTAGAAAGACGCTCACCCAGGATTAGACACTGTTCTTATTTATGTATTTCAATTGTGATTGTAACAGTGTTTAGCATTTTAAAGAGTATGCCATAACATGCACCTACTACATACAATGAGAATTAGGACTGATTCGCAAGAGTGACTCTGTCATAATCGTCAGGAAAAGGGTGGATGAGCCGACCACGACCTACTATAATTTATTATATATAAATACAGTTGCTCATTAGAAGCAATAGAACTCGATAGAGAGTCGCGTAAGTACGAGATGTGTGACCTTGATCTGTGTTGTGAGTCAAGTGTAACCTAGTAGATGGTTGAGGAGAAGCGTGAGAGAATACCATATCCATGATCTCCAACAGCGGATTTGACACACAGCATCTCGGGAGAAGAGTCATCGAACTGGAGAGGAGAAGAACGAAAATCAGGCCTGATTAAGAAAAAGATTTCAGACTGACATGAAATGACGTGGAGAATTCATGTCACAGACACATTGTGAAGATCAAACGAATAATGACGTAGATGAATACTATAGCCACGACACCTGTATGCTGATGCTCTGTGAGGACACTAGAATAAGACACCATCTGAGAAGAGAAAAGGCCAGGTCTGTATATATTTATTACTGTGTCTGGAAGCACGAGAGAGTGCAAACAGAGTAATATGTGTGTTAATGTAGAACTGCATTGGATGATCACCTGTGAATTTATTGCATATTGAGGCTGCAAGGACAGGAATATAAGAGGGTTGAGGAGATGGACCTA
>OLKM01000861.1:5000-72500 GCA_900291075.1 Melanogrammus aeglefinus
TCCTGTTGTAACGGTCGCCAAGGTAACCAAACAATGGAGCCAATAGTATGAAACTGAAAATGAAAACTGTGAACGCATTAAAATTAACAATCTTTTTTTATATATATCTCTTATTATTTAGATTACAATGTCATGTCTGTGTGATGCCTACCACAAGCACCATATTTGTGCGTGTGTGTGTGTGTGTGTGTGTGTGTGTGGATACCTGTCTGAAGAAGACCAGAGGTGCTGTCGTTTATGTCAAAGAACTTCTGAATATTGAGGAGGACGCCTTTGGAAAACAAACAACAAAGGGGCCAACAGCGCGTCAAACTCTGTCACTACCCTTCAGCAGTGGGTCTCTACGCACCAGTAGACCATGTTTTAAAAAGATATGCATCCCTACATGCCATGTCCGTTCCAATAGATCCATGTTTTTTAACGTCTGAAAAGGAGATCCAGCCTTCAGGTTCTCAGTCTTCATACGGTTTATATTCATTATCAAATAAAGTCTAATGAAAAACGATATTCATAGAGAAATATGAATCACCTGACTTTTCTTTTTCATATGGCAATAAGAATATATTGCTTATTTTAATGTCAGAACTTTGAGTCCGCCCTGGGCAAAAGCACCACCCGCAGGTGGTGTAGCAGCATGAAAGGGTCTGGGCGCCCCTGATCTAGTATGCTACACACGGTACCAGCCCACCCGTGTGTGTTGGCCCGGGGAGGGGGCGGCTGACCTGCGATGGTGTAGCGGTCCATGAAGTTGAGCAGATTGAGGTAGCAGAGGACCGCCACGGCCAGGTAGGACCGCCGGGTCGACAGGGCCGCGTCCCCCACCAGGGGGGTCCTGGATTTGGCCAGCCCGCCGGCGATGGAGCCGTAGCGGCCCGAAGAAGAGGAAGCCAAGCTGATGTGATCTCTCTGGCCCACCTGCTCCTCCTCCTCCTCCTCCTCCGTCGTCCCTGAGCCCCTGGCCTTCATGCTGAACTCACTCTGGTCAACAGATGTGGAGCACAGCTGGGCGTGAGACATAGTTCCTCGGCCAAATCCAGCAAATTCTGTCTTTTTAAAGTATTTTATGCATCCCTTGAGCAGTAGAAGACATCTTTAAATATGAGGAGATGTCTTTGAAGCGACCTACTGGGGATTGTGTTGTCGACATATTCAAACAAGCTAAATATAATCACCTTTGAAACACAAATTAAATATAAAGGATATGATACATACGCCATAATAGACAAAAATAAAATAACTGTCGGAAAGGAATGAAGGCCAGTGGTGAGACGACATGTTTGCGAAAGTGTTTTTTAAGATGAATGCATGGCGGCCTCCTTTCATGTACTATTAAAGGGTCTATTTTTCTCCCCAGCGTAACGGGCGTTTCACGCTTCTATGGATACCAGTTCAATCACCCACCATCCTAACAATTACAGTTAGAAGAACACTTCACAGTCCTCCGGAAAAACACATTTCCCTGTGGATTCAGTGATGTTTGCCCCGGTTCTGTGCTATCCACTTCAACCAGGTATCTTCCGTGGAGTGTGTGTGTGGCTGACGATGGTTTAAGCAGTCTCACCTGGCCCCGAGTCAATCTGATTGGACTCTGGGACTTGGGGAGGCTGCACACCTGTTTCACATCCAGCAATCAATGTGCACAGGTTAAACCAGCTGTCACCGTACACAGAACTCCTTCATGGCAACGGGGAGCACCATTATCATCATGTAGCATTGTCTGCAAACCCTACACTTAACTGGTTTCCACCTCCACCCCCCACCACCCTGCGTCCCTTGTTATAGAGAAGCCCAGAAAAGGTAGATTGTGGCCGCCAGGGACATTACTACAATCTCAAAATCTAAATCTAGTTATGGATAAGCACAGGATTTGTCCTGTTTCCCAGAAAGGTAATTGTCTTAGATAAGGTTTATATAAGAGAAAAGGGAAAAAGAACAAAAGGTTAATGTAACAATAAACCTACCTACTTATAAAGAATAAGTTTTAAAATAAAACCAGCTTTTTCCACTGCAGCTATAACATTTGATTATAGGCCTAATAATCAGAAATAATTATAATTTAAAGAATAAAAAATCCACTGCTTCAAAGCCCGAAGGCTGTTGTGTTTCAAAGGGCGCAGTCACTCTAGCCCTGGTGACCTTTCACACCTCAGCTCTCCCTCCTGTGATTCAATCAACACAGGCCAATTGACCTATTGGCAGATGGTTTTAATTATTTTGACATTCTTTTTAGTCAAATACAACCTAAATTTTTTTCACAGTAAGCAAGGTGACGGTTACAAAGCTGCATCGCACAAGGAATTGTGTAAAGGACATTTTTGCTTTGTATTTGGCATTTCTTACCTTATGCATCACAGGTAAATTAACGTTGTATATTTATATTGTAGATGACAGAGTAGTGCTATAGTAGCTACAAAGCAACAATTATATATTTAGATAAAATCCCTCCGCAGGGCAGAACCAAAGCGTGGCTCGCTGACGTGATATCCATTGAGCTGGCTTCACAACAAGCATGCCTACAGGCGCTCGAGGTGTGTGCGTGCGTGTGTGTGTGTGTGTGTGTGTATGAGTGTGAGTGTGAGTGTGTGTGTGTGTGAGTGTGCGAGCGTGTTCTTCCACGATACACATACACACTCTTACTTACACAACAGACTAGAATCCAAACTCTTACAGCTTAAAGTTTACAGAACAACAAACGGGATGCATACGTGTTGTCCAGTGAGGCCGATCCCTTTACGTCCCGTGAGTGAAGGTCCTACAACATGTTTTAATGTGTCCAGCGGCTGTGGCGGCTCCCGTCGTAGGTCTGGCAGTGGGGAGGCATTCACAGCAGGGATGTGCAGCCTGCTAATAGAATCTGGGATATTAGGTTAGCACAGAGGGCGGGCCCCTCTCAGGACTGGTCATATGCTCTCACACAGATCCTCACATTGTGGCCCGCACAATGACAGGCCCAAAGGGTGACAACGTTTTCCCTCATTAACGACTTCTGACAATTGAATTAAATTGATGACTTTATAAATATGTATATTTGGGGTAGTTTAGCCACATGCATCTGTTCTCTTTTTTTTTTGTGGTTGTGTATATAAATTAAAATGCTCTTTTCCCTATGGCGTAGGCATGGCGAAGTCATTGAGTTTATATTCTCTTATATTCTATAAGAGAATATAAAAAAAAGAGATTTGTTATGCATTGTTAGGCAGTTATGACATTAGGACAGAATCTCCTTTCCTGTTAATGCTGAGATGACCCACATTCCAGTCATTGTACTTAAATTGAATGACCATTATTGTTAATAGGCTATTTGGGACTCATTGAAAAAGAAGCGACTGGGGGAGGAATGGCAGGGTGGGAGCGTGGGTGGCACTGCTCAATACATTACTTCTGCATGCTTGGTTCTGCAGTTCAAATTGTACATCGGTCCACACATGGAAGCAGAGGACTCATTCTCCCCCAGCCATGGGCTCCTATGGAGGGTGGTTATTACGAACCGTGTGCCTGTGCTTCCTCCCCCTTGGCAACAGTGAGTATGCTTATCTATGTCATTGTAGCTTTTATTACAATGTTTAATGAATGCAAATTCAAAATTTGCATTTTTCTTCACATTTATCTTAGTAAAAGGTTTTCTTATGCATTGCTTATTGAGTTTATTATTTATTTATGATGATTATTTACAAAACTATTGGAATGTGATGCGTTGTGCATTGAATAACCTGTACCAGTATTAATACATATGAGAGTAAACATGCCCTGGTCTGAAAAACATTTAAATAATATCATTAATTGGGTTTTGTATAATGTGATTAAATATTAGAAACTATGGCGAAATTAAGAGATAATAGCTGTCTCATAGAGGAAGAATGCATAAGATTAATTATTTAAATGTGAAAATAACTCAACTTAAATGAGGACAGGCCGTCTGATTAGTTGGGCCAACTCTGCAGACTGTGCAGTGTAATTACCAGTCGATACACATAATGACACGCACACACCACACACACACACGCACATGCACACACACACACGCACACACACACACACACACACACACACACACACACACACACACACACACACACACACACACACACACACACACACACACACACACACACACACACACACACACACACACACACACACACACACACACAGGGCAGGGCTGTCCTCACAGGCTTGTGAGGACAGAGGCATGGGGGTGTTTTGTATTAATGAGGGAACAGAGTAACAAGCAGATGAACTCTATGAACATAGAATGCCTTCAGAATAGACTCAGAATACCATCCACATTAATGACCAACGACACCATCATAATTATATGTTATACACGTAATTATTACAGCATCGGCAACTTATTACAATTCTAATGACAATGATCAAATGCTTTTATAGAGCACGTTTAAGGGAGGTAAAGTGCTTAACATTTCTCTCTGCCTGCCTTGTGTGTGAGTGTGTGTTGGGACCTTTAGTGGCCGTAGGGCATCAGAACCTGGAGAGATGTTGTCCCTCCACAGACAATTACAATTAGGGCATTTAGCCGACGCTTTTATCCAAAGCGACTTACATCGGTTAATACACACGGCAGAGTCAACCATGCAAGGCGACAGCCCGCTATGTCAGGAGCAGTTAGGGTTAAGTCTCTTGCTCAGGGACACGTCAACACTCAGCTAGGAGGAGCTGGGGATCGAACTAGCAACCTTTACAAGACAACTGCTCTACCTCCTGAGCTAAGCCGACCCGAGAGAAAGCAGACAGAGTCCGCCGTGTCTGTCCTGGGGCATAGAGTGGCCAGGCCCCACCCTTAGGAATGGGAAATATTGTATTGAAGTTAACTGAGCTTAACTTCAATAGTTTGTATTTCAATCTGAATCTCAAGGAACTGTTTCTGATCTCCTACCTGGTGTCTAACTGGGTCTCCAACCTGGTGTCTCAAACCTGGTCTCTAACCGTGTCTCTATCCTTGTGTCTCTAACCTGTTGTCTCTAACCTGGTCTCTAATCTGGTGTCTCTAACCTGGTGTCTAACTGGGTTTCTAACCTGGTGTCTCTTACCTGGTATCTAACCGTGTCTCTATCCTTGTGTCTCTAACCTGGTGTCTCTAACCTTGTGTCTCTAACCTGGTATCTACCTGGTGTCTCTAACCTGGTGTCTCTAACCTGGTGTCTCTAACCTGGTGTCTCTAACCTGGTATCTAACCTGGTGTCTCTAACCTGGTGTCTCTAAACTGGTATCTAACCTGGTGTCCCTAACCTGGTATCTAACCTGGTATCTAACCTGGTGTCTCTAACCTGGTATCTAACCTGGTGTCTCTAACCTGGTATCTAACCTGGTGTCTCTAACCTGGTGTCTCTAACCTGGTGTCTCTAACCTGGTGTCTCTAACCTGGTGTCTCTAACCTGGTGTCTCTAACCTGGTATCTAACTTGGTGTCTCTAACCTGGTGTCTCTAACCTGGTGTCTCTAATCTGGTCTCTAACCTGGTGTCTCTAACCTGGTCTCTAACCTGGTGTCTCTAACCTGGTGTCTCTAACCTGGTCTCTAACCTGGTGTCTCTAACCTGGTCTCTAACCTGGTGTCTCTAACCTGGTGTCTCTAACCTGGTATCTACCCTGGTGTCTCTAACCTGGTGTCTCTGGGCTCCAGCAGCGGTGAAGGTGAGCATCAGTGACCCCAGTGTGGAGGTAGTCCAGGGGGACTTTGTGCTGCTGCCCTGCTCGTTCACCACCACCAGACCCCTGACCCGACTCAACATCATCTGGACCCTGGCCCCCTTCTCCAGCCCGATGACCCCCATACAGGTAGCCTGCATCCACATAGACTACTAGGCGCTGGCCTGGGATAGTGATGTCCTTGTAAGGGCGTTCCCATCTGAAAGGTTCTGGGTTCAAACCCCAATTTCTGCAGTCCACCGGAGCAAAATGCCCTAATCCCAACCTGCGTATTAAAGAATACAGCGAATCTACTTTGGATGATTGGATCATTGATGGGTCGGTTTAGCTCTAGAGGTAGAGCAGGTGGACTTGTAAGCGGAAGGTTGTTTGATCCCGGAGCGTCAAGGTGTCCCTGAGCAAGACACTTGACCCTTACTGCTCCACGCAAGGTGACCAGCTGGCTGACGCCTTGAATGGTTGACTCCGCCGTCGGTGTGTCAATGTGTTGTAAATTGCTTTGGATAAAAACATCTGCTTAATGTAAATTAAAAACCAGATAAATAGAAGCGAAGCGAATAGAAGCAAATCAAGGAAATAACATTTTACCTTTTGCTTTACTATTAATCACATCCCTGCAATTGGACTTAAGGAGTGCTGGACATCAGGATTTCATACAGCCCGGTTTGTGTACAAAGTACAAAGTCATTTGGTACTTTGAGTCTGGCTAAAACAAGGGGAAAACCAAACCGATCTTAACAAATGATTCATGTATGAAGATTATAATATTGAATATGATGAATGACTCATTTTCCCTTTAAAGGTGTAGCCAAGTTGACGTGCTTAAGTCCTTGTTTCATATCCGTGGTTCTCCAGGTGATCGTCTATGACCATGGTCAGGTGATCGAGGACCCCTCCCTCCTTGGACGAGTGGGCTTTACAAGTAAACATGTGACATCATATATTACAGTCATATCAGTAAATATGAGCATTAGGTAACGCTTTTACAAACTAACTTAAATCAATCAAAAGAGGCCTAATCGATAAACACAAAAACTAATGAGAACAAATGTATTTTTGAGTAAGTTGAGTAAGTTTTGAGTACAGTAAGTAGTACATATTCATAGTGTGTGTGTGTGTGTGTGTGTGTGTGTGTGTGTGTGTGTGTGTGTGTGTGTGTGTGTGTGTGTGTGTGTGTGTGTGTGTGTGGTGTGTGTGTGTGTGTGTGTGTGTGTCTGTCTGTTCACCAGGCATCCCCTGGAAGGCGGACATCGTCCTGAACAACACGCGGGGGTCTGACGCCGGGGTGTACCACTGTGTGGTCAACAACCCCCCGGAGACCGGCGAACAGGGGATAGAGGAGCTGGTCCTGGATGTGCTGGGTGAGCCCCTCCGAACCCCCTCCAGATGGAGCTCCTTTCAGCCATTCACCAGCCTCCATGTTGGCCCCACGGCCTGCCGTCCTTAAGCTAATTGCATCTAAAAACAACTTCACAATATACTGCTTTAGATTAGTGTCCGCTACATGACTAAATAGTATATGATTGAGATACTTTACTTTACTCTTGATTTGTATTGGAGGACCTTAATGACATGGATCTAAAAATATATATTCACTGTAGCTCACTTTGGATTTAAGTGTCTGCTAAATTATGAAATAATACAACAGCTGTGGCAAGCGAAATGACAGGGTGCATGGAGGTTAGCTTCTTTCATTAATTGCCCCACACAATATTTCATGCAAATTAAAGTCGCCTCCAACATATGGCAGATAGAACCGTTGAGGTGTAACTAAACACTCAAATAAATATGGAAACAATTTTAATGCAAAAGATTCAAATTGGCTCGAATCCATCCCAGGTGACATAATAGCTAGCCAGCACTCATTTCGGCCAATCAGATGCCACCATGAGGTCCTCAGGAGTGACTTGGTGGACTTCTTGTTCTCTGATGTGTGTGTATGTACGTGTGTGTACGTGTGTGTCTGTCTATCTGTCTGTATGTATGTTTTGTGTTTGTGTTTGTGTTTGTGTGGTGTGTCTGTGTCTGGTGTCTGGGTGTGTGTGTGTGTGTGTGTGTGTGTGTGTGTGTGTGTGTGTGTGTGTGTGTCTGTGTGTGTGTGTGTGTGTGTGTGTGTGTGTGTATGTGTGTTCCCCCAGTGCCCCCGTCCCTGCCCGTGTGCCAGTGGGAGGGGGTGGTGGAGGTGGGGGGCAGGGTGACCCTGTCCTGCAGCGTGGCGGGGGGGCGCCCCACCCCAGAGCTCCAGTGGCACAAGATAGAGCCCGAGCGAATCACGCTGCCCATCAACATGGACGGTAGGACCAGCGGCTCAAAGGGACGGGGCTCACTGAGGAGCGCCAGGCGGGGCGTTATTCTAACAAGAGTACTCCTTCAAACACGTGGGCTCTGAGACATCGGCTCTCATTCCGCCAAAGAAAACACGCCTTATTTCTGGAGCCAAAGGGGAAGTCCAATCACGGACCAATGTATCGAGGCTCCAACGTTTCAGCTAAACAGAGCCCACCATTCTTTTTTTAAGTGTATGAAGCATTACTCCCTTGTATTAAAATAGTGAGTGTTACATGCCCCTTTTAACCCCAAAACTCCAGACTTGTTCATGGCCTAATGACCCCCAGGACCAAACACATATTTGCTTGGCACAATTAAATAAGCAATACATTGCAATTATTAGGACAGTTAAACCATTGATCATTAGAATTTGTTAAATATTCAAAGATAAATGCTAATGATTAGATGAGCAGGGCCGTAGCATCAAATTCTGGGGGGGGGGGCAACTGTCCACCTTGGCCCCACAGTCCGACAGCCCTGCAGATAAGGCATGATGGCATATCCATTTACTTCCAGTGACCTGGTCACCAGACTGACCCACATTGGAATGGTGTGATTTCATATGGTGGATTTAAGCTTTAGTTTTTTACATTCATAAAAATACATTTATATTATGTTAGACGTTTTACTGTGGCATTTGCGTTTTTAACGTTTCACATTCCTGTACAGTTGAGTTTGAGTTCCGTGCAAAAATAATGGTATGCTAATGCTAAAACCCTCCCAAACAGGAGACATGTCGGGCTGGGTGCAGATCGCCAATGTCTCCTCCCAGACGTCGGGTCTGTACCGCTGCTCCGCCTCCAACAAGCTCCACACACAGAGCTGCTACATCAACCTGTCCGTCTACACCCGTAAGAAACCGTTTACGTCCGTTTACCATCTTTAACGCTCACGTTAAAACACACAGGTGTAACTCCTGTCAGAATCGAGTGTCTTTTATTTATTTTTCAAGGGCGATTTAAAATACTTAGTTCCAACTCAAACATATGAGTGAGTTGTATCCTAAAATGACCATGAGTGAATAGATGAGGTTAAAAAAAACTTTTGACTTTTCCATTTCAGCTGCGGCCGCCGCTTCCACGGGCATCCTGCAGGGGGTGCTGCTGAGCCTGTCCATGAGCCTGCTGCTGATGGCGCTAGTGCTGCTGCTGGCCTGGCTCCGCCGCAGTGGGCAGGACGGCCGGAGGAGAGGAGCCTCGGAGGAGTCCTGTTACAACGAGATACGATACACCCCCTCTCTGATGAAACGCTCGTTTGTCTGATAAGTAACTAGAGAAAGATCTCCGATAAGAGATGTATATATTCTTTTTTTTTTTTAACTGCGAATGTGTTTAGCTCCTACCCTATTGGTCTTCTGCTTTGCTGCATTGGGGGGATT
Organism: Melanogrammus aeglefinus; assembly: GCA_900291075.1. NCBI lineage: Eukaryota > Metazoa > Chordata > Actinopteri > Gadiformes > Gadidae > Melanogrammus > Melanogrammus aeglefinus. The sequence goes on from OLKM01000861.1 coordinate 14,372, forward strand.
TAGATGACTGTTTGTCCGCTGTTTGTTCCTTCAGGTCAAATAAAAAAACTCCACATGGGTCAGAACGGAAGGCATTATGATTCACGTTCTTTCTAATGAGCTAATAGGAAAGTAGACATACCTATTGTTATTTAATCAATTAGACCAGATATTGTTCAAATATTAATTTTTGCCCTTTAGAATGGTAATTGTAAAAATCAAAATAAAAGCACTCGGGAGCTTCTCATTTGAAAACAAAAGACACAAAAGCTTTAATTTAAAGAGAAGTGTGAAATAAGACAAAAAATATGTACAGAACATTGATTAACTTAAATAAAAATACCTTTTCCCCTCCATGTAAAACTAAAGTATAAAATAATGTCGGATGGAAGGACAGTTGTGCAAAAAAAAGTTATGAATTGATTCTTACAAAATGACTGATAGGAAACTCAATTTCATAGTGAGCTCTTTGCCCAGTCAAATCTTCACCAAGCCTCAACAAAAACAGCATTCATGTAAAAAAAAAGAAAGAAAAAGAAAATCAGAAAATCCAAACATTATAAAATAGATTTGTATATCTTAAATATATATGGAATTTATATACGAAACATGCTGTACAGAAACCGCATGTACAGAGACTGAAAGGAATCTACATCATCCCTTTTGATTGACACCTGGGTCCGTCCGTCCTCGTGTGTTTGATTGGGATTGGTGGAATGACGCCAACCTGTTCAAGATGGAGTAGCCCTCAGTGTGCTTAGCAATAGTAATACTTTACAAACTCTTTACCGGCTGAACAAGAGATCCGTTTTAAACATTCAAGGTTCTAAGCAAAGCTCAGAAATGTCCTTAAAGAGAGAAAGGAAAAAAGCAGTTCAAAGTGATTCAGTATATCTACCCAAAAGCTGAAGTAAACGCATAATTCATAGATACTAATACCTGGGACTTTACCATTACCCAATTAATGCGTGACTGTGCTACAAATTATGCTTCTTCTATTCCTCCTTTTCCTGTATTTAACATTACCGCATATAACAAAAAGAAAGAGTAAAAAGAGGTCATCCCCGGTGGAACCCCTGAGAACGCTGGCTTTTCCTGTGGTTCACCCATTACATTGTGTGATAATAACCGTGAAGGCTGTCCTCTGGTACATAGGCCTGTATGGATCATAACACTGCACCTAGTCATTCACAGCTTTCACTCAGCCACACAGGGTGGGAGGAGAGCAACAGATGTCAAGAGTGCCAGCTTCTGTTCCACAGGTCATCGACTACCACAGACCGATGGGCCCCAGATACCAGAACCCCTGGGATATCAGCACAAGAACCCATGGAACTCTCAAATCAGAAGTAATTGGATGCCTGGAATCGGAACTCGTACGATTCTTCAAACAGAAATCCAAGGAATCAGAACACCGGGGTAGTCTTCAAAACATAACTCCTTTGATTCTTCAGAGCTCTTTGGATTGGGGAAATATAGGAACACCTTGGATTCTTTCAATCACAACTCCTAGGATTCCTGGAATCAGAACTCTTCTAATGTGTTGATAACAGTAGTGAAGTTTGAGTAGGAACAAGATCGACTCCCAGGGAATACTTCCAGTTAGAAAACATACTTCAGAAAAACCGTTGCCGAGATGACCAAAATGTGAGGACACCAAACAAGAGTGTGTGTGAGAAGGGAGTCTTAACAGGAAGAATCAGATCCCAGACTCGAAAGATCAGCAGAAAAACCCTTGTATCCATTCACAACATACCCTTGACACAAACATTGCTCAAATAAATATTCCACCTTTATTCAATTTTTGTTTATTTCCAACTAAAACGCTGGATGTAACGGTTGCACAGCAGTTGTAGGGTAGGTTAGTAGTAGCAGAAGATGCAGTAGCAGTAGTACAACGCTAGGGGGCGGCGTACTGCAGGACAGTACATAAGAGGTGCCTGTGTGTGCATGTAAGTGTGTGACCGATTGTGGGTGTTGGTGTGGCTGTGTGTGAGTGCGGGTGCGAGTGCGAGTGTGTGTGTGTCTGGTAGCGCCGCTTGCTAATTCAGCGCTGGACCCTGCAGTAGAGAAATGTAGCGCTGAGCGCGGCTCCTCAGAGAGAGGCATTGGCCAGTCAGCCGAAACACGCGCTGATCAGTACGCCTATAGGAACCGCCTCGGGATCAATCAGCCTATAGGAACAGCTCAGGGAACCGTAGACACCAGAGAATCTGGGATTCTTCAAGTAAAAAAAAACAAAACAAAAAGAGGACATTCCACTCACCAGAAAACGTAGCAAATTAAACGACACAAGGCGTGTTCAGTACTCCAGTTAGTGTTCTTGTGATCAACACAATGTCACTGGTCAGTATGTTTCATCATAGAGCCCAGTCCCAATAGCCGCTTCTGGGACTAGTTACCATGCATAACTAGTCAAATCTGAGACTGGTTACTAGGCTTAACTCGTGATATCTAGGCCCGTCACTAGCCATGGCTATAGTTAGCCACAACTAGGTCTGGTTACCAGGCCTAACTATAACTAGCCACGTCCAGGACTGGTTACCAGGCCTCACTAGAGTCACTCCTAGGACTGGTTACCAGGCCTAACCGTAACTAGTCATTCGAGACTAACTAGAGTGTAAACTAGGCAGTAGAAGCACCACATGTTGGCCTGAGAACAAGAACCAGGTCAGCTGTGAGACAGGTTCGGCTAGGGAGAACCAATCAGCGTGGCCCTGTGAGGAGGCACAGTTTCAAACACTTCAATAAATTACAGACCAATCATCATTTGGACTTTTTGGGAGTGTGTCTTACTACTTTCCGTACAGAGAACACAAAGGAGAAAAAGTAAGGGCACGTGCCAATTTGCTTCATGTTTAGTGTCTTTGTCATTTGGTCGTCGATGTCTGACCAGCGCACACAGCCGCTACAGATGTCAGACGGCCCCTTAGGCCTGGCAGATCATAGTGCTGCTGCTGATGTCAGACGGTCCCTTAGGGCTGGCAGATCATAGTGCTGCTGCCGCGTCGGAGTGAGCAATCTGTCTCCGACTCAAAATAATTAAAAAAAAATACGATAAAAAACGAAACGACAAAAAAAACAATCTCAGTTGGAAACGACACGTCCCTTACGACCGCCCTGGTCCGGTCGACCTGCCCCCATGGGTTAGAAACCTTTCGCGGCAAACGTTGTTACTCTCTCTCTCCCAAAGGCCCACGAGAGCGACGGTGGTCTCTGGATTAAAGTCGTTTGCAGAAGTCTCTCGACCTTCTCGCATGCATCTGCGGCACACGTTGTGGCTGACGAGGAGAACGCCGCTGTTTAAAGTGCGTCCAGACAACAGAACGAGAACGCCCGACGAGTTTGGTTTGTTTTGTTTCACCCCGGGCTCCCACCTCCAGCCAAACTGGGGGTCCTTGTTATATTGGATTGGTCCAGCAGGGCGGGGCCCCCCCACCGGTGGTGTGTGTGTGTGTGCCTTGGCCCCAGGGCCGTGGCCCAGCGTTGGGGGAGCAGGGAGGGGGCGCGGGCAGGGTCACCGGAGGTGCTCCAGGAGAGGCAGCTCTGTGGACTCCTCCCGCGGGGTGGGGGGGTCCCTGGAGGTCAGCAGGGGGCTGCTGTCCAGCGCCAGGGTGGCACCCAGAGGGTCAAGGGTCACGAAGGTCTCTGGTGGAGGTACAGGAGCAATCATCTGCCAAAACAAACACAATCAGACTGGGGAAACCGATAACATCTAAACATGTGTTTCACCGCATTGCAATCAGTCTTATCGGCTAAGCTAAGCTACATTGGCTATGCTAAGCTACATTGGCTATGCTAAGCCGCTTGATCGCTTACACATGACTTATTTGATCCAAATCACTGCACTGTGCAAAGCTGGAACATTACCTTTATTGAAACTGATATCGACCGTACACATAATGTGCAGTGGGTTTTCTGTATTGATTTTTGCATTAGCTCAGCAGACTATGAAAAAGCTAATCATGGCGTGGCTGCATTGAAAGGCTCATATCGATACCAGCTGGTGTTGGTAATGTCTCCCGGTCTGACCTGCGTGCGGACGGTCAGCAGCTGGCCGGGGTCGGCCTCCGATGCCGGCCCGTTGAAGCCCTTCTTGGCCGAAAGGCTCCACTTTCCAAAATGGCTGTCGTAGTGCAGGCCGGAGCCCAGGGCGAGGCCCAGACCCAAGCCCGACCGCGGGCCTCCGCGCTGGGCCGAGCTGTCCAGGAAACTCCCCGGGCAGAAGCGCTCGGCGCCGCCCAGAGGCGAGGGCCCCATGGAGCTGCTGAAGGAGAGCTGGGAGCTGGACAGGTGCTGCCCCAGCAGCCCCTGGATGGACGAGGTGCGCTGCAAGGAGCTGAGGAGCCCCGCCTCCATCCGGCCCTCGGATTGGCTGAGCAAGGCCAAGGGGAGGGGCTGTGGGTGGTGCGGCCAACTAGGGGTGGGGCCGACAGGGTTGTCTGTACCTGGAGTGGATAAGAGGGATATTTCACACACTGGACCGACTGTAAGTTCCAGCTACAGCAGTAGTGGGCCCGTAGTGGTACACAAGAAAATGGCAGCCTGAAGAACCCATCTAAATGTATAGATTAATAATGCCTATACTGGCTGGAGTCTCTATGGTCACTACAAGGCACTCGAGAGGTTTGTGACGGCTGGAGCCATCAGGGCGGGGGTCTCACCCATAGAGGGCTGCAGGGTGGAGATGTGGGCCGGGGGCAGGCCCGAGGCGGGGGTGCTCTGGGTGGTGTGGGCGGTGGCGGGGTTGGTGGAGATGGAGGCGGAGCCTCCGCCACAGTCCGAATCCTCGATGTTCCCGCCACTGTTGCAGCCGGCGCCACAACCCTTCTGTAACCTAGACGACGGACCAAACAAGTGTACATCATCAAGTTCAAGTTCTTTATTGTCCCTAAAAGCGAGTCGTTTTGCAGCCTGGATCACAACACATCAATAAATACACAACAGAAAGAAAATCAGTGAAACATAAAAGGTAGTTCAGGCAGGAGATCCGATTACAGTGCAAAGAGTCAACGACCATAAGTGCCATTTGGAAGCAGAGCCGTGTTATTAATAGATTAGGAGGCCCATGGCAGTGGAGACGGTAGGGCTCCTAGCAGGCGCCCTAAAACAACCACCTGACGGGGGCAGCTCAGATGACTGGAGCGCCCGCTGGGCAACTGGTGATGGCAGTTTCAGAGAGAGGGTTACACCTCCCCGACACTTGGTAGTGTTCCGCCCCGGTCTGTCACTTGTTATAGCATTCAAACAAAACACCAGTAATGGCCTCATAAAAATCATCCCAATGATGCCGATTTGAGCTGAAACAGGGAGTTCACTCCCACTTTAAGAATAGCGGGAGCTTTTCAGATAAATTCAAAAAAGGGCCCATAAACCGGGCCCCGGCTCCCTCCAGACACTTGGCCTGCCACCTTGCTTTGACTTCCAAGTCGGTCCTTGTGGGCTATGTGAATCACGTTCTCAAACCACGGCATAATACAGAATTTAAAGCTGATTCAATGAAGCTGTTAGGGAAAGAGTCATTATTTCAGTGGAGACGATAAACTGAGTCATTGAGGGAATATCGTGATGGCTGTACCTCAATCTACTTCAGGGATTATTATTGAAAAGCAAATCATTTTAGACAAATAATCTTAACGTACTTCATGGTACTTAACTGTTCAATATTTGCTCAACTGAGCCAATATTTTACTTCAACGTATTGACCTTGCAACTTTAATGTAGTTTTGACAAAGGTTTTTTCCAAGGCGAGGTAAATGCATCAAGGTTAAGGCTTTGCTAAAAGGCTCCCGCGTAATGAGGTTATAGGTTTTACTAAAATGCGTTTTCAAACATGTAAATGTGCTGAGGACACGGGGTCATCATGCAAATGAAAGCTCCTTCTAGAAGTAAAGGATATTCATCATGCTGATGAATACTTCATCTAGAAGTAGAATAATTTATTTGTCCTCGGGGAGGATCCTAACTTTCAATTGAGGGCTTTGAATATTTTCAGCGTGTGCGCGTGTGTATGGGAGCGGGCCCGTGAGTGTGTGTGTGTGCAGGCGTCTGCGTGTAAGCATATGTGCACATGTGCTTGTAAGAAGGTTAAGACAAGTGTGGAGGTAGGTAGGTGTGTGCGCCTTGCTAGGTGCCAGTTTGTGTGTGTGTGTGTGTGTGTGTGTGTGTGGGGGCTGGGCGATTAATTCAATTTTGATCGCGATTTCGATTTTAGGATTAAACGATCACAAAACTAATATAAAGATTTTTTTTAATATATATTCAATGTTTTATAGAAGGTGCAAGAACAGCTGGAATCATAATTGTACATTATTAAAGCGAAATTTCTCAGTTGCAAAGTGTTTTTTTGGGAGAGACAGGACAATGCATGTGTTGCGTGTGGCCATGACTCACTCAGACATTCAATCACCGTGCTGTGCTTAAACCCCCGTGTCTTTCCTTCCTCATCAGGCTGGCACACTCAGGCTGACACACCTGCAGCAAATCTGAGACCTCTACCGCCCAATTACCAGCCTGTTGTATAGAGCCAGCAAAGTCAGCTGCTGGAGGAACACAGACCCCGGCAACACCTTGGTCCCACAGTATGAGTGGCTAAACACCCTTCTCTTTCAGTAATCTTTGATTTAGGCCTGGAGATGGCCGGCAGTCCTACTTTTCCGTTTAGTTTTTAGTTTATAATTTGGTTTTGTCAGGCAGGGAGGGGGGCCAGCCTCGACGTCCCTATAGGGGGTGCCCTGGCCCCCCCTCCATTTTGCTGAGTTTGTCCAGCATCTCCAGGTCCCTTTTGGTTCGCAGACTTGTTTATTTGGTAAAGTACTTATATTGCATTTCAGCTATGGTTTCATTTAAGGATGTTTATTTCCTGGTGGGAAAACTTGGCTAATAAAACCCGTTAAAAACATCCTATTTTCTGGTGTCCTTCCTTTATGTTGGGGTCTCCACTTTGAGCCACTGAGTATTTTATGTAAGGGTTTGGAGGGCCGTAAACACGTGTCTTCAAACGACAAAACAAGACGTCACCAAAATAATCGTGATAATAAAACCCACCCCAGGGTGTCAGGCTAGGCGTGTGGCGCGGCGCTCACCTGTCCCAGCTGCTGATGAGCCAGGTGTAGATGTTCTGGGGGCTGACGGGGCCGCCCCACACCGAGCGCAGCTGGGCGTGGCCCCCGGCGTAGGAGGTGGTGAGGGGGGACACGTAGATGGGGTAGCCGATGGGCTGGTCGCACGACGAGTTGATCATGTTGCGCAGCGCCTGCTTGGCGTTCTGGATGCTGCCGCGCTCCGGGTTCCGGTTGCGCAGGAAGACCAGCTCCTGCTGCTGCCCCGCCCACAGGCCGCGCACACACTCCCGGTTCACCTGCACGGGTCAGGGGGAGAGAGATGAGGTTCACAGTCAAAGAATTAACCAAGTTCTCTATAAATAGGCTCTCTAAAAACAGACAGACAAAAGCTACGAGATATCTTCATTAAAGCTTTATTATTTCAATCACTTACTCTTAAAATAGAAAAGGCGTTGAGTTCCTTACAACAGGTCCATGCATGATAGTTTACATTTAAATGAACACTATGACTACACAAATACTACCCTATGAAAGTAGAGTAGCATCCATCTGCACTGTTTTTACTTTCATTTGCACTGTTTACTGTCTGCACCGTTTAGTGTAGCTACTGTTCATTTTCTTTTAGATTTTAATTTAGGTTAAAGTTTATTGTAGCTACTGTTAATCTTATTTTATATCTGAATTTAGGTTAAAGTTTATTGTAGGTACTGTTAATTTTATATTTTAATTTATATCTCAATTTTAGTCTAATGTATGTTCAATGTATGTTTTGTTTTTATGCTACTGGATACCTGAATTTCCCTCGGGATAAACAAAGTATCTATCTATCTATCTAGCTATGCTACGCGATATTATACAAAATCAATGCTAGCCCGGATGACCCTGAAGCTACAGAGCCGCTCACCGCTCAGGCTATGTAAACTCCATCATAGTAAACGGGCCGCATTTATACAGCGCTATGCTAACCAGTGGCCACTCAAACCGCTTTACAACATGGCCTCACATTCCCCCATTCACACACCGACGGCGGGGTCAACCGTGCAGGGCGTCAGCCCGCTGGTCGGGAGCAGCAAGGGTGAGGTGCCTCGCTCAGGGAGACCCCCACGCTTCACCCCATCGCTAAGTGCCCTGAGCCGATGCTGACCTTGATGACCCTGAAGCTGAGGAACCTCTTGTTGAGCATGATGATCTTGTACTCGTCGCTGCCGTCGTCCATGATGTGGCGCAGCGCCAGCAGCGAGGGCATGTTGGCCAGGATGGCCGAGCGCCACACGGGGTCGCCCTCGTGGGAGATCAGCATCTTCTCCTCGTTGGCCGTGATGGCGTCGTACAGCACTGCCGGGTCCTCGTACTCGTCAGGGGACGTGAAGTGGTCCTGGGGAGGAGGAGGAGCAGGAGGAAGAGGAGCAGGAGGAAGAGGAGCAGGAGGAAGAGGAGCAGGAGGAAGAGGAGCAAGAGGAAGAGGAGGGGGAGGAGCAAGAGGAGGAAGTGGAGGAGGAGCAGGAGGAAGAGGAGGGGGAGGAGCAGGAGGAGGAGGAGGGGGAGGAGCAAGAGGAGGAAGTGGAGGAGGAGCAGGAGGAAGAGGAGGGGGAGGAGCAAGAGGAGGAAGTGGAGGAGGAGCAGGAGGAAGAGGAGGGGGAGGAGCAGGAGGAAGAGGAGCAGGAGGAAGAGGAGCAGGAGGAGAGCAGGAGGGAGCAGGAGGAAGAGGAGCGGGAGGAGCAGGAGGAGGAAGTGGAGGAGGAGCAGGAGGAAGAGGAGCAGGAGGAGCAGAAGAGAGGCAACACATAAGCTCACCTGGCAAGTGTTAGGGTTTGCTCTTCTCTATTGTGCTGAGGTATCATTGAGCAGGATAACTTGGTATCTTCACTGCTTCCAATGAGTTGATCACTTGTACAAATAAACGTCCCTGCCAATCCCCCAACGAGAGGCACTCGCAGCCAACTACAGCTCAAGGCCTGCTTAATCACATCTGAATACTAAGACACTTTAGCTACAGCATCTGCTGCACGATTAAACGCTTCTAAAAATAACTCAATTGCACAAAAAAAATAACAAATTGATTAGAAGAGTGTTGTGAAGAGTGTGCACAGATCTGATCCGCGTTGTACCTGGTGAAGTTTAAGGGACATCCGCACCCCCGGAGCCACCACCCGGTTAAGCAGGTCCATGTCTGCAAACACCCACTCGTCCCTGGGAGAGGTGATGCGGAAGTCCCCCTTGAAGAGGGCATGAAGCCCGTACAGGAAGGGCTCCAGGCTGGGATGAGTGCACACGCAACACAGTTAACCATTTATACAACAGTAACATTTTGGAAAAGATAAAATAAACATTTGAGGTTCATAGGGAGTGCGGAGTGAAGTGGGATAGACTGTTTGTGTGTGTGTGTGTGTGTGTGTGTGTGTGTGTGTGTGTGTGTGTGTGTGTGTGTGTGTGTGTGTGTGTGTGTGTGTGTGTGTGTTGTGTGTGGTGTGTGTGTGTGTGTGTGTGTGTGTGTGTGGTTACCTGGCAGACATGCTGTGTGAGGCAGTGCCCAGGGCCCTTCTACCCAGAATGCACAGGCCGAAGCAGAGATTCACCAGAGCCGAGTCCCTCTCGCTGTTCACAGGCTGCAGCACAACATCATTAAAACATCAACCAACAGAGTCAGGGGGCATCGTTCATACACAGAGTGGAGATGCTTCATCACACCTCCTCCCGGAAGCACAACGAACACGAGGAGATAACAAACCAGGGGCCTTTTGCACAGAACTGTTCATTATCTCAACAAACTCAACACCGTAGTCAGGGGGTCGCAATCAAGTGCAGTGTTCACAACAACTGTATGGAGTAATGCATCGACGCTGGATCTCCTTAATGCGTTAACCTGCTGATCCTGCGTGTGCCTGTATGAGGGCCGTTGTGTGCATGTTGTTTGCTAGCTGTGAGTGTGTATGCATCTATGCGTATTGTGTGTTGCGCGCGCGCGTGCGCAACACACAATACGCATAGATGCATACACACTCACAGCTAGCAAACAACATGCGCGCACACACACACACACACACACACACACACACACACACACACAGTGTACCCATGCGGGCCTAACCGTTTGCCTCCTGCTGTTGCAGTACTGGATCCAGTCCAGGTACACCATGCAGAAGGCCGCAGGGGTGATGCCGGCAGCGCGGTGGTCGTAGTCCTCGTCGATGTTGAGGTTGAAGGTGGGGTCGCTGTCCACGTAGCCCGGCCCCAGGCAGGGCCTCAGGGCCTCCTGCACCGCCTGGTTCAGCAGCCACTCCTCCAGCTTACTGGAGCGGTTCACGTAGTAGATGATGCTCTGGTGGAGGGAAACAGGCAGCATTATGCACCGTTATTAGAGGAGTAGATGGTTCTCTGGGGATGGAAGTATTTCTATATTTAGTAAAAACAAAATACACAATACTGTTCTAGACAGAGTAGATGATACTCTTAAGACCAAGGGCGCACTGGCAGTGCGTCGGGAGCCGGCACAGACGCATAATATAAGGTTTTAAAATGTTTGCATCCTATTTGAAGCGCGCTTGGGCTTTTTCTTGGTCAAAACATGACCCCATTGCTTGTGTTAAGATAGCAATATGAGGGGAAATCGGCGTGCTGCATGCTCTGGGCTCTATTCCATTATTAAATAAGGAGGAGACAGCTAGTGCACACAGTGACTCCTAGCCTAAGGGTTTTGGGGTTGGACTCCAAAGCACACAGTCTACCGGCGGAGGGCCTGACTTCCTATCTGCACATCAATGGAATCACCTCCAAGTGCTTTGAGTATCTTTGGATAAAAAAAAAAAATCTATTAAATAAATCGAACCAAACTCGGTTTACACATTAAATAATCTGTCTGCTGCAACCCTGTTCTTTTAAATCAAGGCTGAAGGATTTTCTTTTTTGACACTGCTTTTCATCCAATTACATTTGAGACTTTAATTCTACAACAATTTTTAATTGCGGTGAAATGCTAGGTGTCTATGAAGCATTTTGTCTTGAATACACTTAATGTTTCATGCGCAGCACTTCGAATTGCAATGTTGCTGAAATGCGCTACACGTGTTACGTGTTATTTACCCCGTGGTAAATAACACGGGAAGATCATCCTGTGCTGTGGGGTATGTCTGACTGTCGCCTTGCATGGCTGACTCTGCCGTCGGTGTGTCAATGTGTGTATTAACTGATGTAAGTCGCTTTGGATAAAAGCGTCTGCTAAATGCCCTAAAATGTAATTGTACCCCCCCCCCAAAAAAAAAGTACCCCCAAAAAAACCCCAGCAAACTTTATTTCAACATCTGCCGCCCCCCCGTGGTGTGGCAGCGCTTCCAACGGCCCCCCGCTCCCGTGGCGGGGTAATGACACGTCTGATGTGCTGACGCGGGGGCGCGCTTCGTGCTGAGCCTAGCATGTGGATGCGATCATGACACAGTCCAGCAGCAAGGCCTGTGTCAGCACTCTGCAGGCCTGTGGTGGCGGGGGGAGCCAGGGCTGCTGCTGACGCCGGGCTACCCTGCCCACTGGGGAGGACATTGCTCGTAGCCACAAGGCCGACGGAGGGAGAGGGGGGGGGGGGAGAGAACGCACTGCCGCATGACGTCAGAGGAAACATCATTAAATTCCCATCTGAGACACTGAGTGCAGCCGCAGCACTCCCTGGCATGGCACCATGCGATTGTGTTTTTTTTCTTTTTACTTACACGTACGCATGTGTGTATGTGTGCGTGCGTGTGCGTGCGTGTGTGCATGATTGCGTACGCGGGTGTAAATGCAGAAGCTCTGCGAAGCCATTTTATGACCTCAGTTGTGCACTTTGTTGATTTAGCCCTTATGTTGAGACCACACTGTAAATCTTGAGACGTCACCATTATAAAACCGAAAAAGAAAATCAAACCCTGGTCTGTGTGCTTTCTGGGGCTGCTCTACACCGTCAGCGTGGGTCTTTTATAGGAACTTTGTCCATACCGCACTTCGGATTCTGATTGTGTGCTTGATTATGGCAGTTTCTCAGTTCTCGGGCTTCCGCACTACTGAATGGCGTTGACTCAAGCCAAAAACGTCCACGTTATCGTGTTTACACTACAGGACAATTATCCCGATTTGTAAATGACTTCCCCCCCCTCCGCCTCTGGTCAGCAAAGCCCTGATTTCTTTGATGGTTCTCATGATTTCTTTGCAAGATTATCCTGTGCTGTGGGGTATGTTTGGATTGGATTTTACTTCCCCAAACCAGATAAACATTGAACATAACATGTTGAATGTTTAAGATCCAACAGTCTGTACTTTGGCGGTACACAGAGGAAGGAGTCTAACATGCAGTGTATGGGATTGTCACGTAAGAGAGACGACGGGCGACTTGGAGCCACGCTGACCGCTTCTCGCCGCAGAAGTGGAAAACAAGAAAGTTTGAAGGATTGGCGAAAATAGTGGGCTCCGATTCCCACTGCTCAGTCCATTTTATCTACATCTAATGACCTCATCCATAGTTCTTAGTTATTGAAGATGGCCATACTGTTAGCTAAATGGTAAATGGACGGCATTAATACAGCGCTTTTCTAACCACTCCAAGCGCTTTACAATACTACCTAATATTCACCCATTCACACACACCGATGGCGGTGTCCACCACGCAAGGGGAAAGCCAACCTCCCGAGCCATAACTCTAAGAACACGTTTTTGATCCCGAGATTGCAATCGTGTTGTGGTGTTGGCAAGTCCGTTGCCTTCCACCCACGTCACGAGCTAAAACTGTTAAAACGTAAGCCTCATCCATCGTGAGGTGTGTGGTCGTTTTCTAAATTAGAATAATAGTCTAGTGTGTACCAATTACGAGTAGAAGCAGATAATACTACCGCCCTAAACAGGAGGCGGTAAAAGCGTTGCCTACTGTCAATTGTATCAGCTAGGTTCTCTTCTTTTGGGCCACGTTCACAAACATGATAAACCATAATATCGTGCAGCAAAAAAAATTCAGAAACACAATAAATCTAGCCTACGGACAATCATCAATATTGGCAGTCAAAAAATTACAATCGTACAGTATTTTATCCCGAGGGCCCCTGCCGAATCCGGCAACCTGCAGGAAAACCATCTGCTAAACACGTGTGTGTGTGTGTGTAAACGTGTGTTGTGTGGTGTACAACGTGTGTGTGTGTGTGTGTGTGTGTGTGTGTGTGTGTGTGTGTGTGTGTGTGTGTGTGTGTGTGTGTGTGTGTGTGTGTGTGTGTGTGTGTGTGTGTGTGTGTGTGTGTGTGTGTGTGTGTGTGTGCGTGTGCCCACCTTGACGTAGTAGGTGATGAGGATCTTGCGCAGGTCAAACACCTGCAGCATGGAGGCTGCGTTGTTGTCACTGATGCTGTAGCCCTCCAGCACGTACTTGGTGGCGGCCACCTCCCAGGCCAGCCAGCGCTGGCCGAAGGCGGCGTTTGAAAGGACAGCAACGTGGGGCAGGTGGCCCGGCTCGCAGCAGCAGCAGCACCCTCGCGTCCTCCTCCACCCCCTCCGTGATGGCCTCCACCTCCCGCTGCTGGCAGTACGTCCCTGGGGAGACGGCGAGAGAGAGGGGAGGGGAGAGGTGGTGAAGCAGCTGGAGGTGTTAAGGGGGGGGGGTCAAGAGGAGCTCCCTCCCCCACGGCGGAGGGTGAGCTGGGTGGCCGGTTTGGCGTTGTTTTACCGGCTGGTTTTACCGGTTGGTTTTACCAGTTGCAGATGAAGACCACAGATTTTACAGTTGATCATTTCCCCCCTTTTAGCCTCCCAAACACGTCCGTAATGCAAAAAAGTGATAAAGTTTGTAAGATAACAGAAAATACAAACAATTATAAATAAACAATGACTTTAACCAATAAATAGAAATGGAGTCAAACAGTGTGACCCCCCCACCCCCCATAAAAAGATACACTTTTACACTATAAATTATTGTAGTTCAGTTCTTTCTTAGGTGTTTTATTCATTTTAAGCACTGTGTCATTTAAAAAGGTCAACCCCCTCATGCAAAGACTGATTCTTTGGTATCTCTCCCCCAGAAACAGCTCTAATGACTCTGCCCAGTCACTTGTTCTCCTATCTCTAGCATCGGGTCTAATCATTTCTTTTCATTCTGCTTGGAGACGCTGCCGTGCTGATCAATGGAAACAGCCCATCCAAAGTGTTGAGCAGCGATTTGCGACCGGAACTCTTGGAACATCGACGCATCAATTCCCCTCACGAAGGAAGACATCCTTCTTTGTACATCGGGTGTGTTTTCAACGTGCATCGAAAAAATTGCAATCCGCTCCCCTGATGCAGAATTCCCAGCCGGGCCCGGTAACTACTCCCGCTCCGTTGCGGAGCACAGGACCGCACGCCACTGACCTCTGAACTCCAGGCCGCGGAGCTGGAAGGTGACCAGGCCGTTGCCGATCTCGATGATGTGCACCAGGGCGTTGAGGTAGTCGGAGGCCAGGATGAAGCAGTCCCCCGTGCTGTAGTTCCCCCAGCGGCCCAGCAGCAGGTCCCCGCACACAGCGAGTGCTGGCAGCGAGCGCGTCAGGTGCTCGTAGAAGAGATGGAGTTCAGGTTGTTGTCGTCCGCGCCTTGGAAGAAGAGGCAGGGATGCCGAGAGATCAGAGAGGGAAGAGGATCGAAAGAAGGAAGAAAAGAAAACATAAAAAGGGACCCGAGAGGAAATGGAAGAAGAGGGAAAACGAAAGAACGAAGGAAAGAATGGAAGAGAGGGATGGAGCAAGAGAGCAAAAGACATCATGGGGAGGTTCCAAGGGTACGAAGAAACATGGAAATGGTTCTCTTTTCTGAGACAAGAGGGAATGAAGAAGGGGCGCCGTTTTGTTTTTTTTTTAAATACCTGGGTTCCGGTCCAACTGGGTGGCCAGCCTGGTGTTTGGAATGGTCCACCGGCCGCTGGTACTGTGGAAGGCAAAAAAAAACAATACTGAAAAGCGCCCATCCCTCCGCGAGACAGAAGGGAGGAAAAACACGAATTCACTTTAAATGCTAAAAAAACAACAAAAGAAACCTACTTGTAGTCGCCTCACTCCAGAACTTGAACGGGCCGGGTGTAGGACGTGACGAACACGGCACTGCCCAGCACGGGGTTGAGGGGGGTGGAGAAGAAGGCGGAGAACACAGCCTGCACAAACAGCACGGCCGAGTCTGGGGCGACACGAGTGGGTTAAGGACGTCTGGAGCTGAACAGACAAGGCCCCCCACCCCACCCACCCAGACGCCCCCGGTCGAGCCGTGTTTAAACGCCCTGCAGGACCCTACGACATGTGCTTCGGGCTCCCCAGACCCACCTCCGAGGACAACTCTGGACTCCTTGTTCTCTGAGCCCCTTTGCGTTGCACTTAGAATCCACTTGTGCTGTTATGCACTTAAAAGCAAATAAATAAATAAATGTAACCTTGTTTCGCTGATTCCTATATCTACTTGGCACTCTGTTCTGCAATACTTTCTTAATGCAGCACTGCTTTTAGTAGCTCCTCCGATTTAAAATTGTATGCTTTGATGTCTTTGCCAGCAGCGCTTGTACGCTTGCTTCGGATAAAACTGCCTGCCGTCCTAATGACTACGTGTAAATGTCGCTCTGGTTCATACTCGTCTGTCACCGAGCAACACGTGCTCGTTTGAGTCATCTCCTTTTCCAAATCTTAAGCGCCACTAATAAGACAAGAGGTTTAATGGGACGATAGCTCTGGGGAAGCGCTCCTGTAGATCTACAAAGCACCAGGTCTCCCCCGCCCCCCCCCCCTCCCGGAGGAGGGGATTGGCGGGAGTAGAACCCACGAGACGCCGGGGACGGAGTGGGCGCCGTGGGCGTGGCCGAAAGGATACGAGGCACGGCGAAGGGCTGGGCGAAGGCGTGGAAGGCTGAACCCCAGGTGATCTGCCAGGGGGCGATGTAGGTCAGCACGAAGCGCAGCTTGTAGAGCAGGTCCCACATCTAGGGGAGAGGAGGAACACACACATTCAAAACACACACACGTATTAGGTATGGGCACACCTTTAAAACACCCAAGACAGATGCACCCATTCGAAACACAAACACACACGTGAACACGAAGAAATTCTCACACACAACCACACGTGTGTGTGTAGCGTACTGGAAAAGTCACGACTCAACAGTGACCGCCACGCCGGGTGTAATGGCGCCGTACGCACACGTCTTGTTTTTCCCCCCCGTGAGTGTACTTGGGGGGGGGGGGGGGGTCTCCTTCTCACCTTGCTGAAGAGGATGGACATGAAGTAGTAGTCGAGCAGGAAGGTCTCGGAGAAGTGGGGGTAGTCGAAGTGGAAGAAGAGCGTGGTGAAACACAGCGTGACGTACTGCAGGGACGGGGCGCAGAACGACGATCGCATCAGCTTCATCCCCGCGATGGAGATAAAGAGAGCCCGGCTACTGGTGGGCGAGACGGGGACACACAGAGGGACAGAGACGTTACACAGAGCACGAGGGACGGGACATAAAGCAGAGACAGAGAGGGACAACACACACAGAAGAAGGCGAAAAGAGACACACACACACACACACAGGACAAAGAGAAACATACAAAGACAGAGAGAAGGAGACACAGACAGACAAAGTTTAAAATGTGTACTAGACTGGGTATTAGACTAAACATATTGTCATAATGGACGGATATCCCACCCCTGCTTGTGTGGTGACACTTTATACATTAGTGAGGGCCTTTAAAGACCTCTGCGCGTGAGGAACTTTTAAAAGTGAAAGCTAATTTTCACTTGCGGCACTTTTAACACATGCAGTGCCGATTGCTGACAAGCTCGATGGGAACAGATCTGACTGTGAGGAAGACCAAGACGAGGAGGATGAGGGCTTCAATGACAGATCAGCCTTGGGGAAAAGAGTGTCCTCATATGATTGTGACCCTAAACTGTAGCAGCCGATGACGGCACCTGACTGACATCAGATTTTTTTCTATTTGCTACTACTCATGGACTACATTGATAGTCTGTATTACTTTGTAGTTTTTTTATATAAAAAAAAAATGCAATCACTTTTTTAATTTCTCTTTACTGCCGTGAACATAATACTGTGATATTTGAATTTCCCTTCTTACATAAATAAAGTACATCTTAAGTTTGCAAATACGTTTTGTACACGTTGAGTGATAGTAGAAAAATAAACAATAATGTATGTCGAGGATATTATATATATATATATATAAAATCTAAAATACAGAGTGCAGTCCCGCAAATGGTTACGGAGCAGTGGACAGAAAGTGTGTGTGGAACCAATTTCAGCGTCTTGCTCAAGGGCACAGAAGTCCAAAGAACGAGCATGCTTCTGTTTTGAGTGCAGAGGAGGACGGAGGAGGAGGAGGGAGGGACGAGGGACGCTGGAGGACAAAGGGGGAAGGGAAGCAGCTTACTAGATGTCCAGCTCCTTGTGGTGCTGGCCCACGCTGCGGGCCTCGGTGGTCAGGGAGTTGAGCACCACGGCGCGGTAGATGAAGTACTTTCTCCACGCACTTGCAGCCAGGCGTACAGCTTCTCGAACCACATCAGCTGGGCCGCGTCTGTGGGGGGGGGGGGTCGGCGGCGTGGCAGTCATTAGCCGCTCGAGCACACGCTTTTTACCTCAAGTGGCTCACGGAGCGAGGGCGAGGACAATCAGAGCACAGTGTCAGCCGTGAGTGCTGCACAACCTCGTTTCTAAAAGGAAAACACACTGAGTGGAGAGTGGCTTAAGGTATCAAGTTATATTTGCCTTAGGTCGAAATGGAGGAAGGAGAAATTCTTATTCTACAACCTACATTTGTAAATGTATTGAATGATCCTTGGTTGGTTTTGTGCAAGGACATTAGAACAAGGTGGACGCTAGCACATTTATCGAATCGTTCCAGAAATCAAACAATTATCCAAAGCTTACGAGTATGTTCTCGGGCTGGTATTGTGAATCTATATTATTAATGGATCTTTGTTCTTTAATGGACTGGACCATGCAGTAGACTGACTGAAAAGTGCATCTTTTGAGAATCGAGAGAGCTAGCGTACTTTAGGCCGGCTGAACAGGTAGCCCCATGGCTCCCTGACAGAACTGTGTCGGGCGAGGTCCACTCACCTCGGACCTCAAACTGGCTGTACTCTCTGGAGCGAAGCACGGGATGGGCCAGGCAGAACCAGGGCAGCTGCTTCCGGAGCTGGGGCAGCAGGTAGTGGGTGAAGAAACCAACCACCCCCGCGAGGATGTACAACACCAAGCTCAGGGCCGGCTGGCAGAGAGACCGAGAGACAGCGTGGACCGAGACAGATGGGGGGGGGAGGGGGAGAGACAGAGTGGACAGAGACAGATGGGGGGGGGGGGGGGGGGTGAGAGAGAGAGACAGAGTGGACAGAGACAGATGGGGGGGCGGGAGAGAGACAGCCGTGGACAGAGACAGATTGGGGGGCGGGAGAGAGACAGGCGTGGACAGAGACAGATGGGTGGGGGGGGGGGGAGACAGCGTGGACAGGGACAGATGGGGGGGAGAGAGAGAATAGTGTGGACAGAGACAGATGAGGGGGGAGAGAGACAGAGTGACACAGAGACAGATGGGGGGTGGGAGGAGACAGAGTGAACAGAGACAGATGGGCGTGGAGGGAGACAGAGATGGACAGAGACAGATGGGGGGGGAGAGAGACCAGAGTGGAACAGAGACAGATGGGGGGGGAGGGAGACAGAGTGGACCAGAGACAAGATGGGGGGGGAGGGAGACAGAGTGGACAGAGACAGATGGGGGGGGGAGGGAGAGAGACAATGGACAGAGACAGATGGGGGGGGGGGAGAGAGAGACAGTGGACAGAGACAGATGGGGGGGGGGGGAGAGAGAGACAGTGGACAGAGACAGAGGGAGAGAGACAGAGTGGAACGGAGAAACGTCGATTATTACCACTCATCATCGTTATCATTTTATTGTTAACAGCTGTTGTTATGTCAATTGAACTTTGTATTGAAAGATGGAAAGAAAAAAGAGACAGTGGGACTGTAGGAGCAGGGATGGAGATACAGTAGAAAAGAAAGCGGAGGAAGGAGATAGAAAGAAAGAATTAAAAAATATAAATAAAGACGAGGGAGCTGTCTGCTATAGTGAGCCCAGGGAGGATATATAGAGGGAAGTAAAGAGGGAGAAGGAATAGAAAGAAGGATTACAAAATAAGCTGACACAGAGGTGTCTGCTACAGTGAGTCCAGGGGGATAGAAAGAGCAAAGACAGACAGTGGACAACCAGATGAGGCGTCAGTCAGACCACAGACTGGCTGTCAGACCTGCAGTGCGATGAAGACAGTGCTGGCGCTGATGGCGAAGGTGATCACGGCCATGAGGGGACACATCACCAGGTCAGAGTGGAGAATCTCTTTCTGCAGGAACACACAGAATACAGTACACACCTATGTAAATACACACACACACACCTGACTGGGGTATGTTGTAACATGTGGGTGGAGGAGACGGGTGTGTGTGTGTGTGTGTGTGTGTGTGTGTGTGTGTGTGTGTGTGTGTGTGTGTGTGTGTGTGTGTGTGTGTGTGTGTGTGTGTGTGTGTGTGGGGGTGTGTGTGTGGTGTGGTGTGTGTGTGTGTGTGTGTGTTGTGTGTGTGTGGGGCAGGGGAGCGGTTAAACCTCAGGGGGGGGGGGTGACAGTGTGGAGTAGTGTGGTCACAATACTGGATTTTATAGCTTCGATACAATACCTAAAATACCGATATTAAATCCCGTTTGCAATGCCACGGGGCAATATTAACTCACATCCAGGGCAATCACTCTGTTCTTTTTTTATTAGAAGATAAAAAATAACAAGGCTTTAACTGGATAACGACTCGGTACGACAGCAGAACGACTGCAGTGAAGTGAGACAGCGGGAGGCAGCAGTGAGACAGAGAGAGAGAGAAGGCGGTGGGTATGTGGGAACTGAAGCCGCTGTGTGGTGTCTGTCAGCGCGCCATCGGGAGGATGAGAGCGAGAAAGCGCTGCGGGGGTACTGGTGTATCGATACTGCAGAACATGAGCATTGAAACCGTTTCAAATATTCAGTATCGATGTGCAATCGAAAAAAAACTATATTTTTGACAACACTAGTGCAGAGCTGGTACTGTGTCACCGCCGGGTGGAGGTGACGTAGTGGTGGTGGTGTGTGTTTAGAGCCTGATGAGTGAGTTGTACCCTCAGGGTGGATGTGAGGGGGTGGTGTGTGTGTGTGTGTGTGTGTGTGTGTGTGTGTGTGTGTGTGTGTGTGTGTGTGTGTGTGTGTGTGTGTGTGTGTGTGTGCAGAGGGGTGTGGTTGTCAATGAGTGCTTTACCACTGAGTTGTGTAGTTTCTCCGGCAGGGGGTCCTTGATCTCAACAGGGGGCTCCTCTGGGGCCCGGTTCTCAAGCTCGGGGAATATCTTGGAGCGAACAAGAGACCTGACGCACGCACGCACGCACGCACGCACGCACGCACGCACGCACGCACGCACGCACGCACGCACGCACGCACGCACGCACGCACACACACACACACACACACACACACACACACACACACACACACACACACACACACACACACACACACACACACACACACACACACACACACACACACACACACACACACACACACACACACACACACACACACACACACACACACACACACACACAGTTCAGTGTTCTGATGTGAGCGGTTCAGCTCGTCTAAAGCCTAAACTCTCCTTCGTGGGTTAGCATGAGGAGCCGTAAGTTCGCATGAACCCACACATCAGGGTTGACCCGCGGCGTGCGAGAGGCGAGGGGCTCGCCATCGTTAACTTCTACCAACAAACCGTCGTCACATCATAAAGAGCTCCACAAACCGTAGGGGCTTTGGCAGCCTGCGCTCAGAATCACAGATGCAGAACGACAAATGATTATGTAGGAGACCCACTGAGGCGACTTGGACACATACTTGGCCTTGAAAAAAGGTGCTGTAGGTAAGATTTAAGAGCAATCATTTATGTCATTACACAGCCATCGGTCGGCTATTAGGTGGTGAAAACCTCTATGAGAATATCCGTTTTATAAGTGCCTCTGTGTGAGCCTATTTGGCTGGGAGACAGCTCCCAACTCATGTCTGACCCCCGCTGGCATCTTTACCCGGATTGATTCAGGGAATCCATCTGACCCGTCCATCATGGCAGTGCTTGAGATGCAGCCCAACGGTGGAGAAACTTTACTTTGGTTGAGTTTAGCTTTCTGCACTCCCCCTCTCGCTCCCCAATCTCCGCGACATTACCCTTTCAGCAGGATGGTGTGTTTAAGCGTTTGGACTGACCAGAGGATGGTGGGGTCACTGCTCTGCCGGCTGAGGTGGTACGACAGGGCCAGCAGGAGGCCACAGAACACGGAGAACAGCACCGGCACGTGGGCGTCAGCCCACGGAGCCTGCAACGGAGACGGCCTCGGTTAGACGGGGTTAGGGGGGACGACAGAGGGAGAGAGAGACGCAGACAGGGGGAAGGGAGGGAAGAAGGGCAACCGCGCTTGCACTCACGTTGATGGCGCCGAGGCAGAATCCGTAGAGCAGTGCCGCCGCCACCACGCTGCGCAGCAGGCTGAACAGAGAGGACAGGGGGCTGGTGGTGGCTGGGGACACCATCACAGGGAACACCGTTAGCTTCTCATCCTCAACACAGTTTTGCATCCAATGCCCCTTACGGAGAATCCAGGTGAGCGTGATCGAGGAGCGCAGGTAGCATCGTCCTCAAGGACGCCCACAGGTGAGGCTTGCGGACACTCGGGGTTCAAACCCCCCTTTTGGGCCCCGGGACGACCAATTCCCTAGCATGCGACGGTACCCGAGTGTAGCGCTAGTCGACAACGGTAAAACCACCCTAACCAGGTTCACTAGAAGGACCGTCAAACACGCGCCCAAGACCTCAAGCAGGCGTCTGGGAGGACGACTTATGTCCTTTTGAAATCTTTTAACACACTGCGATGTGAAGACAGTCACACGACTTCCCATGAGGCTATTCAAAGTGTTTCATCATAATCTTCCCCCCTCCTGGTGAGCTCTTACCCGTTCCTCCAAAGACGTGCATGTCAATCTGCTCCAGCACAGACATGATGAAGGTGTTCACCTGAGGCAGCAGCCCCAGCAGGAAGATGACAGGGAAACATAAGGCAAGCACTGGAGGGGGGGGAGAAAAAGGGGATAGCAAAGGGAACGAGAGTGTGATGCGTCAAGGTGATAAAAACTGACACACACACACACACACAGAACTCGCCTCTATATTCATGCATCTATATACATTTATTTAACCATGTTGTACTTTTGTGCTCTTCATATTAGGTTTCTAGAGACAGAGCCTCCACCAAGAAGGATTTATTGCCTGTCTCTTAGCCTCGGCAGGGTATCTTATAACTTTCAGCACAGATTTTTAGTAAATTTAGTGTTTAGGCTTGTTATGGGATCATTTCAGTCGCAAAAAGCTTGTAGTTAAAAAATAATGTGGACATATATGAAGTCAATGCTGATCGATATACATAACGTGATAAAATCCAATATGATAACTGCTCTGTAAATTACAAGGTCCTCTATTTATTACAGGACATGTTATTTTAAATTCTGAAAAAAACTATTAATGGGAGGGTCTTGAGCAACACATTGCGACTTTATAAGGGACTTGTTTCATGCAAATCGGCCAAAAAGAGGGCATGGCTCAAAAAATGATCTTGGACGGTTTCGTCACGGGTTCATGATGAACGCCCTCTTCCTGTTTTCCTGAAAGTCCCTTACGTAGGGCCCCAGACCCGTCTCTAATGGGGGCCCCAGACCAGCAAACTCCCACCAAGCCTTCCATCCAACCAACCCCCAACCAAGCTGATTCCTTGGTGGAGGTCTGTGCTATACCGAGGACACACACAGAAGTACTGCCAACAACCGAGGACCCAGACGGATGTTCGGCCGGTGTGCGCGGTGTCCCCTCACCGATGAGCATGTCTCTGGCACAGAGCAGGAACTGTCCTGAGAAGAAGGTGACGCCGTACAGGGAGAAGGGCTGCAGGCTGCTGGAGCGGCCGGACAGGTCAAAGACCCAGATGAGGACGCAGCACAGGCAGAAGTACACAGGCCGGCTGTACACGATGATCCAGTTGTGGCCCTGGACACACACACACACACACGACAGTGGTGTAATGTTGGAGACGACGTTGGAAGAGCGAAGCTTAGCTCACGAGAAGCAATAAGTCTGGTTTGTTAGTTCTTATAACTCTGAGAAAAGAACAATGCTTCACCTTGTTTTCTGTGCCCACAGCTACTCTGAACACTTGCCAATAGTTTTCTGTAATGTAGTTAGATTTCGTGTTGTTTTTTCTGGTACCTACTCTGCGTCCTTTCCAAGTGTTTTCTGTTATGTAGTCACATCTTTTTGGTAAGTGGCTCTCCATAAAAAACGTCTGCCAACTGACTAAAAATAAACAAGTAATGCATCTGCTGCAGAATTTTAATGAATGTTTAAATCAATCAAGTGCCTCCTCGATTCGCTTCGAGTCATTGTCTATTTTGACCAGACTTACGTGCATTGGCGAAGCCGCATCTGGTTGCACACTCTATGGAAAAGGAGAACAAGAAAGAAGAGGACGTATGCTGAACGCAAGTGACACTGAACGCTCAAAGAAGAGACTTGAAGGATGGGAAACTTACAGGAACAAAACCAAGTGAGAAAATAACAATAAACAATAATAACTCAATACCTAGCCATGTACTCATTACATTGAAGTAAAACACCTTGCCTAAGTAGTACTGACCTAGTACTCCAAAATCAGGAGGAGTTACTGTACACAACACTGAGGTTGTGCACCGAGTTTACCAATCTGGTGGAGGAACAGGAACCTGGAGTACGCAGTACTGACCCCAATACCCCATCATCAGATGGAGGCATTTCTAACTTGGCAAGAAGTACTGACTTAGCAATCAAAACACTGTACCTTGAGTAGGGAGTACTCACTAAGCACTCACAACACTGAGGTACAGTACCTTGAGTAGGGAGTACTGACTAAGCACTCACAACACTGAGGTACACTACCTTGAGTAGGGAGTACTGGCTTAGCACTCATAATACTGAGGTACAGTACCTTGAGTAGGGAGTACTGGCTTAGCACTCATAATACTGAGCTACAGTACCTTGAGTAGGGAGTACTGACTAAGCACTCATAATACTGAGGTACAGTACCTTGAGTAGGGAGTCCTGACTAAGCACTCATAATACTGAGGTACAGTACCTTGAGTAGGGAGTCCTGACTAAGCACTCATAATACTGAGGTACAGTACCTTGAGTAGGGAGTCCTGACTAAGCACTCATAATACTGAGGTACAGTACCTTGAGTAGGGAGTACTGGCAGCTTGCGATGACCAGGCAGAACTGGACAGACCCTAGTCAGGAAGCAGCAGGAAGCACCAGAATACTGAGGTACAGTACCTTGAGTAGGGAGTCCTGACTAAGCACTCATAATACTGAGGTACAGTACCTTGAGTAGGGAGTCCTGACTAAGCACTCATAATACTGAGGTACAGTACCTTGAGTAGGGAGTACTGGCAGCTTGCGATGACCAGGCAGAACTGGAAGACCCAGATGTCTCTGAAGAACCCCTGCAGAAGCAGCAGGAAGCCCAGGAAGGCAACCAAACTGCCCAACACCACCGCAAACACGTTCTCCCCCACACGACGGTTCCTGCAGGGGGCACCAGAGAGAGAGAGATACCCAATCAATTAACAAGCTCGGAGTACAAAAGGAAAGGGAGTCATGATTGGCTTTGGAGCCATGGGACAGAGGGAACATTTAGATTAGATCTATTATTAAAAGTAATTCATTTAATGAATATTATGTCATAAATGAGCAAGTAGGGTAGTGTTTACCATCCCCATGGCCCGTGGCAACATTACTAGCTCTAAAAATGTAAGTAATGTAATCAATAGGCAGGCTGTTTGTTATACACAGGAAAACTATGAGAACTTACAAATAATTCTCTGCATTATACGAGATAGAGTATGAATGCGGACATTGGGGACCGAACCCAGGCATGTTTTCGACTTGAGGTCCGACCCCCTGACCACTAGACTGTGTGTTCCGTCTGGGGGGGGCAGCCCTACCGGTCCAACAGGGCGAGCAGCGCCAGCCGGTCGTAGCGGACCCGTAGCCAGCGGCCGGGCAGCACCCAGAAGCGGTAGTACTGCTTGGGCTTGGCCTTCTCCTCGATCATCAGCGTGTTCTCCTGGGACTCCTGGAGAGACTCGTGGTCCAGGTCGAACTGCACGGGGGGAACATGGGGTTACATAAGCATACACAGGTAGAATCTGACATTATTTGTTGGATGTTTTTTTGTTAGTATCTTTTGCTATAAATAAGGACTGCCTTAAAAACAAAACAGCCAGAGCTTTGAAATGTGCCTCTTTAAATAAAGCACTTCACTTTAGAAAATGAAATAAAAGGAGGCTATTGTTTCGAGTTTCTTTGTCTTCTTCTTGTTAACTCAATTTCACATCTCGACAGTCGCACCCATTTTATGAACAATCTCAACACGTTATTAACAATTCAACAGTTTTTGACACATCTCATCTCTTTCTTTTCCCTTTAAATGGTATACGGTATGAGGACTTGAACTTGAACAAATTACTATTTAGTCTTTCAATATAAGCTTTCATCCAAAGGGACTTATGATATGCAAGACATATTTTATATCGGGGGCATCGTGTTTATAGATGCATTCAGGTAGACTGCCAGTGGGGCTGGAACCAAGAACTTCCCGGCTGGGAGACACCCTAACCACTAGACTATCCTGCCCTCAACAATTAAACAAATACGTTTTATTCTTTGTATGCATCATAATAACAGTCCCATAATCCTTGGTTCAAATCAAGGGGGTTTGTGGGTGTTCAAACAGGTGTGGCTCACCTCAGGCATCTCCAGGGGCACCTGTCTCACCCGCATGCCCTGCAGGACCACAGGCCGCGGCTGGAGCATGGACAAGGCCGGCGCCCCCTCCTGCACCTCGGTGGAGGTGAAGCTCGACGACTGGGACTGCCTCTCTCTCTCCCGCTCCAACTCCCTCTGCCGCTCGCGCTCCCTCTCCCTCTCCCTGCAAGCGGTGGGGGTCAGGGGGTTCAAGCAGGGGGGGGGGGGGGGGAAGCTACCGGTTCCCATGGTGAGGCTAATCAAAATCTACACGAAATCTGTGCCTTTCTTCTCAATAGCGGGTGGCCACACATAAATAATATAATACACTCACACATAATAGGGTAGTGAGCGTGTTTAACACCGGAGAAGGTTGTGCTGCATAAAAAGGCGATAATTTGAAGGCTGACATTCATCTAATTTACTGAAAAAACATTGGCATGAGCTTCTGCAACCAAAGAAATACTACCAGCAAAAGTAGTACGCTCGAGTAGAGCGAGAGGCCTTACTGCATGGGGTCTTCGTATCCTCCTCCGGCAGGGCCAAACGTATAGGACCTCTTCACTCCTACAACAGGAGACACTGCACGTCAGCGGAAAGGCTAGCACTCCACAATATAATTCCTGTGTTGATGATCAGGTTCAAACAACAAGGGCCTTGTCCGATACCGGCCACGAAGGTGCCGCAATTAACATTTCAAACTGCATCTAGGGCAGGGCGATTAATCAAATTTTGATCGCGATCTAGATTTTAGAGTCAAACGATCATAAAATTAACATAATCAAGTTTTTAGTTTTTTTTTAAAATGTTTTATAGAAAGGGCAGAACAGCTGGATACATATCTGTTTATCGTTTTAGATTGGGCATTTGGTTTTTGACCATTTTGTGTATTTTTTCAGGCAAAATTTCAAAGTTCCAAAAAAAAAAATCCAGAGAGACATGCTGAATAAATACAACATGTTTTCAAACTCAAAAATAATCGTTTGAATAATCGTGATTTCAATATTAGCCAAAATAATCGTGACTATGATTTTTCCCATAAATCCAGCAGCCCTAACCGCACCACGTATTTTGATCACGGTGAACAGTCCTACACAAGGTCACAGCGCCGCTCGGCTCAACAGCCGGGAACGCCCATGTTCCCTACTCAAGACCCCCCCCCCCCCCTCGGGGCCTTTAGAAGCCTGCGGCGGATGGATGGGTGGCGTGCGCTCACCGCTCTCGTCGTAGAAGTAGTGTATGGCGCCCTCCGACGTGTCGTCGAAGGTGGAGGCCTCGTGGACGCCTCCCCCCCGGGGCAGCAGGAGGGAGGAGGCGAACTGCAGGGCCGAGGGCAGGGTGCGGTTCCTGGAGTTGGAGGAGGTGCGGGCACGCTGGAGGTCCTGGAGGCTGGGGGGGGAACACAGACACGGGAGATAACCTCAGCCGACTCCGGCACGGGAGTGTGTGGCCACCGCGGAGATAAGCAGCGGATGGTGGGGGGGGCCCGTTCACAAGCACCGCCGCTCCTTCCTGCTGCCGCCTGACTTTACTACCAACATTGTTCCCAGTAGACCACATACACACCAACACGTGCAATATTAATATATAATATACTGTTCGACATCCATATTCCAATAATGAGCAGCAATGTGAATTCAACCGTTTAGTCTGCATAATTATTTATTGTATATTTTTTATATTGTATCGTTTTTTTTACATTAATATCGATTATATCTAGATCTAAGTGGATATCTAGAGTCAAACCCCTTGTCCACTTCTCTATCTAGCCCCCATCATTGTATTGTGCGAAGAATTTCAGGCAACACCGAGCCTAATGAAGACAGCATAATGAGACTGCACATAGAGATGAGGGATCAGCAACAAGGAGCAGCAAAACAAAATCAACCAAGGCAATGGACAAGTGCCAGGCCATTAGGAGAAGGCTTAATCAAAAAACAGGCGGTTGAGTGGACTGCATGGTGCAGGGGTAGGAGGGGAGGGGCAGGGATGGAGAGAACAGAGGCAAGGCATGAAGACGCCCGTGTGTGTGTGAGCGTGCGTGTGCGCGTGAGTGTACCCACCTGGGGGGAGAGCCCATGGTGGAGGGGGGAGGGGTGGGGTTGCTCCCGGCGTTATGTCTTCGCCGGATAGCCTGGGTCCTCTTCACGCTGCTGACCGAGTCCCGCTTGCTTCCCTCCTCTGTTGCCATGGCTACAGCAGCATCAGCACCAGACGCAGTAAGGCACGGGGAGGAGATGACAAGTATACCGTGTCACTTTCAAGTTCTCATTGAAACTTTAGATATTTTCAAGCCCCCCCCCAGGTTTCCAATTAAATATGTGAGGGAGCGTCTCTGCGCCCTGCGGTACCGTGACAATGAGATGCAGTGATTATCAATTTCATTGATTATCAATTGGCTGGGAGCGGAGATTGCCGCAGTGCTTTATAAGTTACCGCAGGACGGTGGCTTGCCATGAATCATCAGCCGAGGTGCACAGAAAACAGCCTCCACAAATATAGGTTCACTAAGACTCCAATTATGCCCCGATGGATTTCAACTGAAACACTCGTGGGCTTGTACTTCAAACCAGACATTCCTACACTCCACCCTGAAGCATTACTTAATCCCAACTACTGTGATATTGAATCATCACCCAACTCAATCCCACTGCAGTGACTGTGAATCAGGACGCACCTCAGTGAACCTACAGTGTCAGTTAATCACCAGCTAACTCGATAAACTAGAGACAGCCAATCAAAACCAAACCAAACTAGTAGCAATGAATCCCCAGCCGACTGACTCAGGCTAGTTAGTGCAGCGCGAGTGGGGGACACTCCCTTGAACCACAAGGAGCACTCCAACTATTGCAGTGGCATTTATATTACTCCTGAATCCTCCCTTTGGCTCCAACAAAGTATTACATTTGCTGCATTACATCTACATTTCTAAATATATCTACATATAAAAAAGTTCTGCACATTTTCTGCATTACATCTACATTTCTATGCTATACGGTGTATATCATGTATGTGATCTCACCTCCACCCACAGCCCCCTCCTCCACCAGCTCCCCAGCCCTCCAGCCCATTTGGTTCCCGGTCCAGGAGCCGCCCAGGGAGTCCAGCCGGTGGTGGTGGAGGTGGTGGTGGTGGTGGGCTCCGGGGAAGCCCCCGTCGATGTGGAGGGTGCGGGCCTCCAGGTCGGACTTGGAGACGGAGAGCGTACGGGGCGCGGGGGTGGAGGAGGAGGGCATGGAGAGGAGGGCGCCCGGCAGGGCGGTGGTGTTGCCCTGACTCCCCGCCCCGTCCATGCTCAGCACCCGGGCGTGGGTCTTAGCGCTGGCCGTGCTGGCGGAGCGCTGCGCGGCGCGGGAGTGCGACGCGCCGCCGCCGCTGGCGGGGGCGTTGGCGGTGTTGTTGTTGTGGTGGTGGTGGTGGTGGTGGTGGTGGGTTGCGGTCTCCCCTGGCAACAGGTCGCCGTCCCGGGACGCGGGGGGCGGCAGGGCGGCGGCGGAGGCGGGGAGCGAGGACGAGGCCACGCCCGCGCCGGCGAGGTCCGGGGAGTAGCACGAGGTAGAGGAGCTGGTGTCGTCGTCGTCGTCGTCGTCGGAGCTGTAGCGCCGCTGGGAGCCCAGGCTGGAGCCGGCGCTCATGTCGCTGCCGTCATCGTCCTCGTCGCTCGAGTCCTCGTACAGGCTCTCGCTGTAGGCCTTGGCCCCCAGCCGGCTGCGCACCGGGATGTAGTCCCGGGGCTGCCGGTGGCCGTGGTGGCGCTTGTAGGAGCCGCAGTCGAAGCTGCTGCTGCCGGCCGCCGCGCGCTTCCGCGGCGCTTTCCTCCGGCCCGGCCGGTGGGCCGCGCCGCCCGCCCGGAGCAGCTTCAGGTCCTTGGGCCGGACCACCTGCTGGGCCGGCGGGGGCGCCGGCGGCTCCGACAGGAGGAAGGGGGCCGAGGGGTGCAGGGCGGGCTCCGAGCACCCCAGGCCCAGAGCCAGCCCGGCGGGGACGGAGTTGGCCTGGCGGGGCGGCGGCAGAGGGGGCGCCGGGGCCGCCCTGCCTAGGTCACACACCTCAGAGTGGCCGCTGCTGGAGGGGGAGGAGTCACGGGCTGGCCAGGGGCTGGGCCGGGTCGGAGGGCGCGGGAGGCAGGTCCTCCCCCTCTACTAATGTCCTGTCCAGCCCCTGGCCGACAGACGCCTCGCGGGACGGTGAGCGCAGCAGCACGCTGTCCGACAGGTTGTCCGTGTCGCTGCTGCCCGGCTCCGCGCTGCCATCCTCCGCCGGAGGGCCCGGGGCGGCCGCGGGGCCCGAGGCCGGCGCCCGGGGGTCCGCGGGCCGGGGCAGGCTGAGGGAGGGGCTCTCCAGCTGCGTGGAGTCCGTCTTCTCGCTGCGGTAGCTGCTCACCGTGCTCAGGGTCTCGCGGTCCGTGGTGGCTCCGCCGGCGCTGAAGCAGCTGTCGGTGGAGCCGGCGGCCAGCGCCACGCCGCTGCGGCTACCCGCGCGCTTGGCCCCGGGGCCGAACGCCACGGGGTCCAGGCCCAGGCCCAGCAGGTTCTCGCTCAGCTCCTCGCTCAGGCTGCTCTTGATCAGCGGGCTGAGCGGCGTCTCGCCCAGGCTCTCCGACTCGGCCGAGGGCCCCAGGGGCGAGTAGGCCCCCAGGCTGTGCGCGTCCCCGGGGCTCTGCGGAGAGCGCCGCTCCCCCTCCTGGGACGGCTCTCTGTCACCGCCGTCCTCCTGGCTGGAGGGGGACGGGGGGACAGAAGGGTGGTCCTGGGGCTCCCTGAAGCCAGACGCGGCGGGCAGGCTCACTAAGCCCGGGTACTCCGAGCCCCGTGCTGCGGCCATGCAGGACGGGACCCCCGTGGCAGTCCCTGGGCGGAGGAGACGATGGGGATATAGATTACATACAGCGTCGGGTTCAGCAGCAGAATATCAGCTAGATTGATTTTACTGCAGTGTAATGAAGACAGCCGAAGAGTCATTAGTGTAGGCAAGAAGGAAGGCCTCATTAACGGTAACTTATGTTTGTGGAGTTGTGGCCTGTGAGGGATGGCAGTAGGAGCAGTGGAGATTTAACACAGACTCCGGTTGAGCCGAGGGGAGCTGCTTTTGGCATTTAAGGAAACTTCCTTGAAAGCCCGTTCGAAGGAGCCTATTAAAAAAAAGCAGCCAATGACAGTTAGCCAATGGTAATTAGCCCGCGATGACTGCTTGACTGGCCTGACTTACATGAGATCCTAAAATACGGTATTTAACTAGCTGTTCTGTTGGCTCTGCACATCCACTCATTAAAAACATGGCTCAAGGTAGAGCTTTGGGAGGGACAGGGGGAGGGGAAGGGTAGTCAATCATTTGTTTGTTATCCTTCTTTTAATGTCCACCAAATGGATTAGTGGAATGCAACGTATTCCCTGTCGCCACGTATAACTCAGCACTTTGTCATGTCACATTCACATTTCATCACACAACGTTGAAACGCTGTATCTCATATAATTGTCCTGTGCAAAGACAATTAAGGTGAATCTAATCATCCCCAGGAGATGTACAGTGAATTCAGACACACGTAACGCATACGGGGGAGAAGGTGAGGAGTTGGGGTTTCAAGTAGCCTGTGGATGAGTTGGAAATGGAACCCAGAATCTGATTGGCTGAGAGGGTAAACCTCCAGCCAGCGCACAACCGCGCCTTCGTTAATCACACATCATGCTTTGAATACAATCTTTTGCATTGTGGAATCGAGGGATCTTTTAAAACACAATGTCATGTGTGGCGGTAAATACAAGCTTAGGGGCGACCGAATACCACAAAGCAACAGCGACTGAAGAGTAGACTAAGTGGATTACAACACAATAGAGCAGGGTTAGGCCTTGTTGTGTTTCTCAGAGCTTGTGAAGAAGAGATTAGCGCTGGGCTTACTCATCGTGTCCAGGGAGCACTGGCGGAGAAGCCCTCGATTAGCTGTGGTCAACATGACGTTATGGCAGCCATGCTCCTGCATCAACATCTCCTTCATATCTAATTCATCAGGAGACAAAAAAGGGCCGACAAGACACATGCGGTTTTTGTACCGTTACTCAGAAGCCGAATCATGTTTTAAGGAAGGCAAGAATAAAGGATTGGGCTTGAACAACTGATTGATTATTTTTCCACTTTTAATAAATGACACACACACACACACACACACACACACACACACAACACACACACACAACACACAACACACACACACACACACACACACACACACACACACACACACACACACACACACACACACACACACACACACACACACACACACACACACACACACACACCCCTTATTTTTGGGACGCAGGCCATGAAACTAAAATACCTACCCTTGGTTCCGCCTGTATCCTCTAGCTGTGGCAGAAACTCCTTTAAATTAAACAAGAACAGGGAAAATCTGTTATTTAGCACTCAGGAATCCGCCGCACTTTACTCTCTAATTCAGTTAAATTACCCTTTAGCGGAGACGACGAGCGTCACAAGTTATTATACAAAAGAATGCGACCTTAAGCAGAGCGAATCCCAACCCTCTTCGCTATGACTCAGGGAACGGACTTCGGTGCGGAGGCCGGAGTGTGTGACTGCGGGACAAGCTGTAGCGCGGCTCACCGACACCTGGTTGAGGCCAAACAGAGAGTGCTGGGAGCTGCAGCGCACCGGTGGCGTCGAGTTGACCTTCCGGAAGACCGTCATCTCCACGCCAGCATGGCTGTCCCTGCGAAGGAGGTGGGACAGCGACGGTCACAACTTCCCCCGTCGTCGGGGCGCACTCGGCTCCGGCAGAACTTTGATGGCTTCCTGAGCGACTTTTAGCTTGCCATTACTGCCCTTTGATGAGTTACTTATTTGCATTGCGTGTGGGGCTGTAGGGAGTTTCTCTCCTGTCCTCTGAGTAGGCTATGGGCTTGTTAAGGCTGGCGTATTATAATGCCGGCCTGTATAGGCTATTGAGACCTGCGTTGCGATAAAGGGCTAAATAAATTAACTTGCTCCTAAAAGGAGAAAGAAAGCCATTATACATCATCCTCCTGCACTTCCTCGACTTTCGCACTTCTGAGCATTGCACTTTTGAGCTTTGAATTTAGGATGCAATTTGTGGGCATGTACCATGTCCTATCCACTCACTTACCGGGAGATCGGCGCTTTTTTTTTTTGCAGATTGTCCAATTGTGATTGTATGCTTTTTTGACGGTTATCAGCGATTCGAGTGCAAGTGTCGAAAGCTAAATGTAAAAAGGTACTCCTCCTCAGGTCTACGACGGAGCCAGTCCATCTCCTAGGGCGCCTTACCTGTGCTGGTTCCCGTCGTGGGCGCCCGAGCCCTCGTCGCCCTCCTCCAACCGCGGGGCGTCTGTGGAGAGCGAGGCCTGCTTCTTCTCTATGATCTCCCCCAGGTCGAACATGGAGTGCAGCCGGAAGTTCACCACCTTGATGGCGGTGAAGAAGACCGCCACCACGGCACAGTAAATGCCGGCGACCAACAGGCTAGGAGGGAGAGCCTGTAGGGTGAACGCGTAATGACAGGTATATTAAAATAAATCCAATACTATTCCAAAAACCAACAATTGGTTCACATTCGATAGAAAACCTTTCAGTGTCCCCATTTAAAAAAAAAACCTGCTGCATGTAGTTTTAAAATGTACAAAACGAAACATGAGAATAGTTTACAAATAAACACCACCCCAAAGTGTTACTCAACCCACAAAGACTGGAATTGTTGCCTGCAGCCATTTCCTCCTCTTTGTGGAGGTTTTCAAGCCATGTCTAGCTCATATCGCAATCTCCAGCAACAGCACCAAAAAGATTACTCATGCTGCATATTCCGTCTATGTAATATCCACTCACATGGAAAATAGGACACTTGTCTAGCCTATGCAAATTATGATTGGCTTTTGATTAGATAACAGTACTTAATTAATCCAAGTCGGAACATTTGGGAGTTAGATGTGGTTCAACCTTTTGACACAAAAATGCACTTCAACCTTATTTTTATTCCAGCATTCCAGTCCATGCATGATTGTTGAGTAATACATCCTGTTTGGCTCGTATTTTTTTCCGTTGGTCCAGACGTTACTACAGAGTAACCATAATAAAACGTGTCTGTGTTGAAGGGATGGTGTCATCCACAGAGTAGCCCAAGGTGACTTAAACCGACTTATTCACACAAATGGTTGGTGGCCTTCTGAGAAAACGGCCTGTCAATGTCAAACTAGTCTAGTATTTTGCAGGCTCAATTTATTTATCCTGGGTTTGATTCCCAGTTTCTTCAGCCAACCTGGAATCCCCCTGGAGCAAGGGGTCTAACCACAACCAGCGCTCAACGGCTAAATTGGTTCACGGTTACCAACTGTTCAAAGTCTTCACATTTGACGTGAAAGTTTAGTATATTTATTTGTGTAGCTAAACCGCCCAGCGAGATCACAATGAAAGGATGCTCACCATGTACAACAGGAAGGGGAAGGCCAGTAGGAATATCCAGAGGTAGAGGTGGAAACAGTTGGAGAGTGCTCTGGTGTGGGTCCACATACCAGCCCCCCGTTAGGGAGGCCCAAACCCCTTGCCGCAGTATCTGAAGAGCTTGAGAACCCATGTCCACGTCCAGGTTGGAACAGCAGGGCTCCCTTTGAAGCAGGAGCTCAGGATACCGTGCAGCAGTGGCAGCCACAGAGCCGTCCGTCTACAGCAGTAGTTCCATTGGGGATGGCAGCTGAACAAAGATGGGTTCATCAAGAACTGTGGTCTCAGGCTTGTCTCCTGTGTTCCTTAAATTGGTTTTTGGAGTCTGTGCATGTTGCTGTGCTGGAATCCCCTCATTTGCTTAACCACTGTTGTAGATCCGTGTCCTTATCCTGGTCAGGTATTCAGGAAAGGGACTTTTTGGAACATTGGCAATCCAATGAATGCATATAGAAACATGAATCTGTAAAAAAATAAATATGATCAGAAGTATTTCGTTTTTTGGTCCAAATGCAATGCCTGCATAATTCAGTTAAAATATAGTCCTCACAAATGTCAGATGAATGGAAAACTTTTAAAGAAATTTATACCCAAACAAATGTACTGTGTCTATAGTACCATTATTTGCAGATTGTCCAGGCTTTAAATAAGCAACCCACAACAAGCTAGATGCACTGAATTAAATTAAATCAGTTTCAATAGGTATAATACGTGTAGTTGACGTTAAGCAGTGCATCAGTTGACAGTTGCATTGCACCAGCCAAGAGGCTTGAGAATAAGAGGCCCGGGTTAGCTGATCACTTAGCATTAAGGTAAAACATTAATCGAAAACAAAATATCCCAACAGTGACATCCCAATCAATGAATCGATCAGCACAGAGCACTTGTGTATAACTTAGCCTTAATGTCCACCAGCGGAAATATGCATGTCAATAGGAATTTGATCAATACTTTCTCAACTTTAGGATAAGACAGAAGTGAGCTGCTTCAGACAACTAGCAACACACCCAAGTCACCGCACCTGACTACAGGCTAGGTGGATCCTCTCAGAGGACATTAAAGCTCCAACAATCACATACATACCGACAATATTCACTATATGTTCAGTGAGGTGACAATGACTTTGAAGTGTTAAAAATGACCGAATGTCATAGCTCCCAAGTTATAAAAACTAGTCAGCCCCCAGCAGGTTTAGTTTAGCTTAGCTTAGCCTTCTTGCTAACATGGCTAGCTGGGTCACTAGACAAGCCGACCTAGAAGCGGTGGTTACCGGGTAACGCTAGGCCGTAGACCCGCTAACAGCGTTAGCTGTTGGGTGTCAGTTAAGACGTCTGCTAACCTAAGTTACTAGTACTTACCTAGAACCAAGCACATCCCAAGCCCCCAAACTCTACCACTCCCCGATATTTTCCAAATCAAACGCCACTAACAGTTGACCAGTGCTCAAACGCTAGTTGAAAGTCCCACTCATTTCACTGTTTAAAAATAAAATGTTCCCAACATTAACAGCCTCTAAGGGCTAGCCTACTAGCATGGCTTACTAGCATTTCTGCTGGTTGTAGTTCATCTTCCTTCCGCCTTCTGTCAGTACATCCAAAAATCTCTGATGTATCTTTTCCATGTCAGAAGGCTAGCTCGGACAGCTGGTGGTCCATGAGCAGAGCTGTAGTAAAGTTATCGCTTGCCTAACGTAGCCATTCGCTAACTTCTCATGGTTGTCTGTGTTGCTGGCCGAAGTGTCTCAACCTCTCTGGTGTAAAAGCTGTCCACAGATCCACCGGCAGCGGATCTCTTCCTTCATTGTTGTATGATGTGGAGCGAAATGTGTTTCTTCCTGCCGTAGCTTTGCGTATGATTCATGAAAGGTTGTCAGTAGCTATGTTCAAAATGATATAGCACCCATAGCATGCTAGCATTTGGCTAACTAGTTTACACACAGACACCACACGCGCGCGCGCACACACACACACACACACACACACACACACACACACACATACATACACATACTCACACACGCACACACACACACACACACACACACACGCATGCATACACACATAGGAAGGTACGGCAAGAGAGAGATTCCCATGGAACTGATTGGCCACTCTGCGTACGCGTCACAGCTGAGTAAAACAGAGTGGCGTATAGAGACTGGGCTGCTGAGTAGCCCTGGGACCTACCTTTCGAGGGGTAGGAATTGGCAAAAATGCAACGATTCGATAGTATTGCGATATTTGGGCCACGATTCAATATTATTGTGATTTTATTCTGCTATATATTGCGATTCATGTCCCCCATATTATTCAAAGGCACTACAAACAATTAGGAAAGTAAGACTGCTCAACTCACTTATACAGAAGAGGATTAGGGCCACACATAAGAAAAAGGTTCTGACTTTATTCTTAGAATTCTGACTTTAAAGTCAGAATTTTAAATCTCAGAATTCTGACTTTAAAGTTAGAACTATGGAATTCTGAGAATAAAATCAGAATTCTAAATACGATAGAGTAAAATAAAACAGAAATAATAGAGTAACATAAACCTGAGAATAATCATACAATTAAGAGTAATCTAGAGCTTCAATCAAATTGAGAAAAATAAACAAAAATCTGTACTTATAGATTCCAGTCCTGATGGTTGCAAGGTCCTCAACCAAAATGTTTAATTTAATTTGGGAATATTGGCATTTTGTTTTTTTTTGATTTTTGTGAGTTTGTCAACAAGCTGCATGCGCTATCAGAGTAAACTATTTCATTTATTTATTATAATATTATTGAAATATATTGCAATACTCCACTGCGCTACTGTCTCGATATAATGGCAAAATATCGCGATACTGGACAGAATCGATTTTATTTCCCCCACTAATTTCACCTAACCTTTTAGGTGAATGAGTATATTTCACCTAACCACCACCCTGCCTCCCTTCCACCCACTCAATGTTGAGCACTTAAAGGTAGGCTTCATGTTGGTCCAATGAAGGGTTTTTAATACGTGTGAATTCAGTCTCGGATTCCAGTTACGTATTTATTCAACATTATGTATTCCTTTTGCTTTTATTCTACCCAAATTAATAAAAAGCACTGCTAGTGCCATGTCATATATTATTATATTCTATATCTACATATTTTTCAACATGTACAGCAGTTCAGTAGCAGCAGAGTGTCTAATAGGAATAGTATCCGTAGACAGGCTCTGGTAGCAGTCATGGACCTAGAAAGAAAAGGACAGCGGATTAAAACATGGCGTCCGTTCAATCCTATAAAAACTGCTCATTGGCGCAGGAAGACATTAAGGAGCGAATTGCTTCTGCATCATGGGAGCCCACCCACGCCCTAGTGCATGACCTTCCGGATGTAGAAATATTCTTGTTCTCTAGCATTGTTAGCATTGTAGCATTGTTAAATAATAACAATTATTATTTAACAATTATTAATTATATTATTATTTTAGATTAGTTTGTCCCTTTTTGACCTGAAGAAAAACGCCTTGTATTTAAATGTTCATTTTTGTATTTTAAATCAAAAATCATAATCATCACTTGTTTTAAAATATTTTTTTCTGTTTCTGAAACGAGAATTAAATGATCAAATATACCAGTCAACAAATCCCCCGGCGTCTTAAGCGATAAGAAGTCACCACGGTGCCTAAAAACCATCAACGTCATTCATGTTAAGTAAAAGGAATAACTTTGGACACAAGAAGTTAACGGGGTTGTGCCCTGAGCCCTCTCAGATGCCGAAACAACATAATATACACAATAATATACAACAAATATAATAACGCTACAGGTGGCTTTTTGAAAAGAGAAAACGTTCATTTTAAAGATAATTATGAGCCTTTGATGATATCTAGAAACATTTTGCGGAGACACATTCCTGTTCCCCCTGCTTGTATTGGAGTGAACGGAGATATCTACTTCTGGGCCCCATGAATCGAAGGGACCAGTCCAAAGCCCGCTAAAACAACTGCAATACCAGGCGTGGCCACTGAGCACTGATGGATTGTGGAACTATGCACTGCTCCTGGGGGCCTAAGGATCTATGGGTAGTGTAGTGATTTCAATGACATTGCGAATAATATGTGTTTTTCCCTGATTAACGTGTGACTTCTACAGGTGCAAAAACCTTTGATTCACAATATAACGTTGCTTGGTACGTATCATTTAGATGGTTATGACATTTAGGCTTTTAATCAAAATCCTGACAATGGTGAAAATGAATGGGATTTTTACTTCCTGAACCACACTGTTTTGCTCTATTCGCGTTATTTTCTGTACTTGTGTACTTCCGTTCTTGTGAAACGTTATCAGTCGTAGCCCAAGTACTGTTCCAATTCAAAGTCCATGGCTGTTTCCCAATGTGAAGGCTGCAGCCTTGCTAGGACGCGTCCTTGCTAGTCGCGTCCTATGGAGAGTGCTAGCTTGAGTGCTTCCTTGTTCGGACTTTGGAACGACTTGCTAGTGTGGATGCGCTTCCGCTTTTTAATACTGCGTTTCCGCTTGTAAACACATGTGCACTTCTGAATACAACATGGAAGCAATGATGTAGATATATATATATACATACACAGCAACGTACGGTATCATTAAGTTGCAAAAACGTTTGAAAAGTGGCACAAGTCTTTAAGCTTGATTATTTGCATTAACACAATGAATCTATAAAAAGCAATACGGCACAAAATATTTCTGAAAACTAATATAACTTCACTTACATTTGAACGTGTACTGCTCTGCCATTTTCAAGATCCAGAGCGCAGAGTGAACGCACAGGATTTGTGGAGGTAGATTGGGGCTCATCTAGGATGCATCGATGCATCTTGAAAATTATCTCGGGAATTCTCTCAAAACGAGAATCAAAGGACGCAAAAATGACGGCAGTCATTTCGAGGTTCCTCAACATTGGAACAGTGCTTGTCGGCGTCTGCATAGCACCTAGCGTCCTTTAAAAGGACGGCTCGTTAGCAGCAGTGAGCTTCCTTTGACATTTGGGAAAACAGCCATATTCAAGTACAGTTCTAACAACCCGGAAGTGTTCTCCAATGCGTTCTTTAAACTGAGCCGCTCCATCGAGGATGCATTGAGATGACTTGTGGCTGTTTTCCTAAAGTGAAGGCTGGCAGCCTTGCTAAAACACTTCGCTAGCGGGTCGCGTGGAGAGTGCTCACTAGCATTTGTTAAGCGTTTTAGAACGACGTTTGGAACGACTTGTTAGTGTGGGAGCGCTTCCGCTTTTGAATACTGCTCCAGTGATTAGATATTTTGGATATGTTTAAATCGTTGAATAGTTATTTGCAATAAGTAGTTTGTTGAAACACAGCCACGTACATCATATTAAACAAATCAATCATGCAAAATATAGCCCGATCATCACGTTGCAAAAACATTTGAAAAAAATCCGCCACAGGTCTTTAAGCTTTTTTTATTTTATTTCTGAAAACTTCAAATAAACTTCACTTGTGTAAAGCAATGGTGTATTGCTTTTCATCCGCAATCTTTAAATACTCCTGCACAGCGTGGGTGAACGTAAAAGATTGTGGGTATTTGTCGATTGTTTGAGGGTCCAGCGACGATGCATCCTTGAAAAATAATCGCGAATTCTCTCAAAACAACACAAACGGACGTGAAAAGGGAATTTCCGAGTGTGCTTGACAACTGGAATTTGAGCACAGTTCAGCGAAAATCTCCCGACCGAAACAGATGTGTGCACAAAGCACTCTTCCTCAGAGCTTAAGGTCCGAAAACTCCTGGAAACTCTGATCGTTTTGAAGGCGGTGTCACGTTAAAATTGTACCGGGGGCGAAAATTGTACCGGCCTACGTCATCGCTTGTTTACATCCTGACAACCTGCCCGGCAACAGACGACGCGATGCAGAAAACATGTTTCCAAACGACAAATGCTTTGCCCGCGTCAAATGACGTTTGTCATTTGACGCGGGCAAAGCATTTGTCATTTGACGCGATCGCCCGTTTCGCGGGCAATTTTTTTTATTGTTTCGATTAAACAATTAAATACAATACAAATATCAAGTAAAAACAATTGTTATCGCTATCTATCATAATACAGATAGCGATCCGCTATCTGTATTATGTTATTTCGTCGTTTGGAAACATGTTGTCAGGGATGTAAACAAACGATGACGTTAGGCCGGTACAATTTTCGCCCCCGGTAAGAAAAAACAATTTTAACGTGAGACAGCGCAGGCCATCACATTGGAACACTGCCTTGTCGGGCATTTTCTGTGACGTAGCGTCCTTAAAGGGCGGCCGTTGAGCATGCTTCCTTCACATGGAGAACTTGGGACAAGTTAAAAATCCCCAGGATGCATTTTGCATTCCTAATATATTTTTGAGTATAAGCTATAATTAATAAGGCTATATAGGAACATTTAAAAATGTAGGCCTATTCATTCAACATATTTACATAGCTTACTATATTTTTAAAGGAGGATGGGTAGTTTGTAGTTTATATTCATTTGCTATATTGTAGGCTCGCTCGATGGAGAGGAAACCCATCGCAACGGGAATCCCAGTTCGGGCCCATCCGACTCGTTTTGTGTGTGTGTGTTGTGTGTGTGTGTGTGTGGTGTGGTGTGTGTGTGTCGTCGTGTGTGTGTGTGTGTGTGTGTGTGTTGTTGTGTGTGTGTGTGTGTGTGTGTGTCTGTCTGTGTGTGTGTGTGTCTGTGTGTGCATGGGACCTATTAAAAGAAGGGTGCAGGCAGACGGGACTGGGGTTTGGGGACAGGCTCGGGGGCCCAATACAATACTTATGTGATTGTTGTTCAAATAGTTGCAGAGTTAACATAACAAAATGTCATGATGGAATATCGATCTAAATGCAAGGGTTATAGTATTAGTTACATTAATTGGTGTATATTATTATTATAAATAAAGGACTGCGCGTTGACCAGGGCGAGTGATCTACGGTATCTGACTTCATTGTGTGGGGGCCTCATTACCCCAGGAAGCCACCGAGGAGAGCCTATATGTAATGATTAGTATATACAGTCCTGGTCCAAGTTTTTTACTATTCACAACTTTATTTTATGCTGCTTGTATGTCCTAACCAAAAATATGCCTAGTGTGTCAGGCTAAGCTAATCTGCAGTTTCTGAATCACTAAGCGATAAAAGGATAAAAAGAAGATATTTGGATGAAGGAAAAAATATGTGTAACTGTAATAATCATTTTGAGGGAATTAAATTTCCTTTGTGTATAAGTTTCACTCGATAGTGACCATATATCCCCACCCCCCTTGTTATTTTTATTTATTATCAGTTCAACCTGAGACCACGTGTGGTACAACCATGATCCAAGATTAATTCATTTATGATGAAACATACCACTATATTTCGGGAGCACTGAGAACTATGTTAGTCTCACCTTTCTCAGGAGAACCCATACACCTTTCATAAAAACTTTCATAAATATCTTGTTCCTGTTGATGAAAAAACACAAGGTCTGGCTAATTTTCCAGAAACACAAACACTGGGCTATATATTTGATCAGCTTGTGGGGCGTTTTTGATTGCCCATAACGACGTGAGCTAAATCAAACGAAGTAAACAACATGTTCCAGACCGGTGGCTCTCAATTATTTTTCTGTCATTCCCCCTCGTAGGGAGCAGAAATATTTTTTTCGTGCCCTCCTCTGAATTGAAATAGCCCTACTAATGACTGAAACCTGCTACCTAATTTATTTATTGTAGATATAAAATAATTAGTGGAGATAACCATCGTGCAACAACTGTAAAACTATTTCCAAGTTCAGTTTAACTCAATTTGTAACATCTTAAACCAAGACTGCTAAGGCTGTGTGTGAATTCTCAAACAGCAGAAGAAAACAAGAGGGCATATGATTTCACTTAGGGTTTGCATTTAATTAAAAATATTTTTATAGAACCAGTAAACATTGGTCACTTTGTCAGCTTCACTTAGCTTTATTTCCCTTTCAACAAAAAAAAAATATAAATGATCTCATCTGTTACAAGTGCATGATTAAAGACACTCCAATCCCTTCTCGCTCCATGACTCTTGTTACCGATTTACAATTCTTACCAAAATTCCTGTTGTAAAATTCTTGGTGGAAAAAAAAAACCCCCCTTAGGACTGTATTATGTTATTTAAATGAATCAATGAGAACTTATGAAAAAATAAATAAGTGAACACTGCAGTCCCGTTCTGCTGTTCTACATACTAGCTCTGTCATAGTATTGAACATGTTTTTGTACTTGTTGATTAGCTCACATTGTTATGGCAGATCGAACATGCCCTCCACGCTGATAATATGCCAGTCGGGTTTTTTTTTTCAACCTGAAATTTAGCACCTGTCAACCTTTTTCTGCCCTTGCACCTTATCATCGTCTTATCATGCTTGAGCAGCATTTACAAGCCGGGACTCAAAATGAGACAACTTCAGAGAGGTGCGCATAGATAGAATCGTCCTTGTGGTCAACTGTCATTAAATGTCATTGACAGATGTATGTCAAGGTTCTTAAAATGATTTTTAATTAGCGGTCAGGCTGGAAATCGTGGAATTTCTGAATAAGGACTAGCAAGCCTTGTTTGACCAGACAAAATCCGCAGACTATGTTTAAGTGGCTTCGTGCTGCACTTTTTTGGTATTTGTCACAACAGGAGACCCCCAGCCCCCAATCAGGAGGTTAGAGATTCCTGCAGAAGATGGCAAGCTGATTTTCACTAGCTCCATTTGTGCCTGTTCATTTACAGGCATAGTATTCTTCTCAGTGTGCTGATAAAAAAAAATGGGTAGAATATCTAGATTTCGGAGGGGGACGAAATGATAGGGTTGGCATAAGTGAGCAAGTCTTCTGATAACACCACTTTCAAAAAGGGGCATAATGGTTCAGTCCAAAACAGCTTGATTTTCACGCGAATGCTTTCTTACGGTGAGACGTTTAATCTGTATGGAGATGCCAGACCGTATATTGTCACATGCCACAGTAAATAAACCAAAAGTCTGGCTCTCAGAAAGAAGGTTGGAAGAAAGTACAGGGTGAGGCAGAAAACTGAAGGAAGCTCCAGGTTCTGGAGCTACCAAGAGAAGGGTGGAAGTAAGGAATGGAATGGCCCATTCCTTACTACCTCCGTTTTCATTGCTAAACCGAACAGAGACAACCCAAAGCAAGAGCAGACGGCTACACTTTCAAATGATGAGGCCTTGGTTATAAGGTAAAGAATAAATAAAGTGGACGGTAGGCTAATATTGCAACAGC
Source organism: Melanogrammus aeglefinus (assembly GCA_900291075.1). Taxonomy (NCBI): domain Eukaryota; kingdom Metazoa; phylum Chordata; class Actinopteri; order Gadiformes; family Gadidae; genus Melanogrammus; species Melanogrammus aeglefinus. The sequence continues at coordinate 58,023 of OLKM01000861.1, forward strand.
AGGCTACTGATTTGAAGCAAGCTAATTAAAAATTAATACTAAGCTGTTATTATGCTACATGATAAATGGCATATAAGTTAGCCCCAGACGTCATGACATTACAAAATGGCTATATCATCCTAGCTGCCTGCTAGTAAATAGTTTTCAGAACTTCTTGTATATGGGGCCCAGAATTTGGTGATACGCCCCTGTGTGTGTTTTTATCTTTTTTGTTTATATTGTTCAGTTGCAGATATGCTTACATGAGGCCGTAGCTAAGTTAACAGACGAGCTGGGGTGGTGACATCATCGAGCCCGCTGCTGTTTCAACTGGGCTCTATGCACAACTCCACTACTTCCTGGACTTAGTGCTGCTCCTTTATTTCCTGTCTTACATTACTGGACAAACTGATTAATCCAGGTGTGTCTGAGTAGTCCCAATGGTCAGACACACCTGGATTAATCAGTTTATCCAGTAATGTAAGACAGGAAATAAAGGAGCAGCATTAAGTTCAGGAAGTAGTGGAGCTGTGCAAAGAGCCCATTGAAGGTGCGTCCTCCCGTGCCAAGTACGTACTTCCATGTCCGCAAGTCCGAAGTTTGCGTAGGTTATTGAGAAATGGAGAGTGATCCTAGCTTCCACTAGGATCTACGGCAGACACCGTAGCTCTTCATGATTCACTGATTGGATTTTTTTCTGGTGGCATGTGGTCCACGGTTCAAAACTGATTCCCTTTTTTTTTCTCCACTTTAATTTCCTCCACTTTATTTTATCATCAGAAATGAAACAGTTCTTAGTTGAAGAAGACTATGACTTGGTTTTACAGGTAGGCTACAATTTTTCCAGGATTCCTGCTCATTTCTATAGATCTATACTGCCATGTCTTTCTCTTTCTCCAACCTTTCAAGGTTAATCATTGTCCTACCTTTTGGTTCAACTTACGGAAGAGTCAGTTTCTTCATTGTATATCTGAGAGAAAATAAATGGAGTGATTTTGAGTTTAATATTGTGTAATAACCATGTCTCTGTGTAATATTTGATAAAATGTAACAGTATTATTCAAAGATTATAAGACGATATAAAATGTAATTCTGTTCAGACCATTTCCTGATCAGGCTTACCTACAAATGTATTCATCCTTTTTGAAATTCTTTATTGAATTACACAATTTATTCATAGCCTATTCTATCTTTTATTTCTATACATTTCTCTCAGCAGTTATTTTTTCAGTCCTGTCCTGCTGTAGTGGCCTAGACGTTTCTATTTTCCAGAATCAGTTGGAAGAGAGGAGGGGATACAGCCATGACATGTTCTTACAGACCACCAGCCAGGCCAAACTCAAACCTTTTCCTCGTGAAATAGGAGGTTCAAGCTCACAAAGACAATGATCCGTGGGTACGCTTATTTTTTTGGATTGCTCTAAAAAATGATTGTACAATGAGGGGAAGAATGAGAGCCAATGCTATTGTTAGCTACTCATTAACCTCTTCTACATTTTATAATGACTTACATTTTTCTTTTGATTCATTAAATGTGTGTATGAATAGATATTGCAATGGGTTGGGCTTTTTCCTGACAACAGATATATACAATATTCAAAATGGCAAAACCTAAATAGGTTTTTGCCGGTGACTTGTCATAAGAACTTCAGTGCCCAGTCTGACTCTGTGTTCTGTGCATCTTAGAATGAAAACCCGGTAAACTTTGTATCACATCATTAACCAATTGTAGATCTTTTGTCTTGGACAGCAACACCCTGAATGGAGAAAGGAAGTTGTAAACATACCTGGTTTGTGTGTGTTTCTAAGAGGCCAGTGGCCACCTGGTTTTCAAACAATCAGACAGACATCGCTCCCGAACTTCAAAGGCAGAGCTCAAATGTCTGTTGACCAGATCATGCACATGACAGAGCACACTCGAGCTAGATAAAGTAATGATGCAGGACAGTCGCACCTTCGAGTGCAGTGTCACTATCCAAGGAGACGACGAGGGAATAACAGCAGCCATTACTTCCCGATTGGTCCTAGGTGAGAAAACATAAAAATACAGGACTGCCGTCTTCAATTATTCTCAAGATCTCTGAAGCCACATCCAGGGAAACCAAAAATCCAATTTCATTATTGTATACATTAATTTTGCATTTGTCATTTAGCAGTGAGATTCTTGGTTGTGAATGGAGATTTGTCCAGAGTATTTGAGTCTCAGTTGGAAATTGGGAGCAAAAGGCTTGTGTTGCTTAAATGATGCACCCCACTCTTTCCTTTAAAACCTTGTTGAGTCTTTTTCTAATAGTGGATGGAGTCCTGGCGCTCTTTAATATTTCAAAGGAGGATTCTGGGTTTTAGGTTTGTACCGCAAACAATCAAGTTGGTCATGACAGCTGCAACCTCACCCTATCGGTGCAGTGCTCCCAGTGAGTGCAAGAACCTGACTTGAATGGATTAGTATTATGAGTAATTATGTTACAAAACTGGGTGTCCAGTGGCGACACCGTTATGATATATGAGAACGACTACAATGTTTATCATGAAAGGTGGTCGTCGAAGAGTCAAAAATGGGAACATTTTGAGATGACCTTTAATGTTTATGTCTTTCTTTAACCACTACCAATGTTGGGGCAACTGCAGGCATCATTGGAGGGGTCCTAGCATGTATCGTCATCCATTACTATCTGCTGTTGCTGTTGTAAGAATACAAGTACACACACACACACACACACACACACACACACACACACACACACACACACACACACACACACACACACACACACACACACACACACACACACACACACACACACACACACACACACACACACACTAACAAACACAACATGGTTGACTCCCCTCGTGTTCTTCATTGTACAAGGTTTAGTATTTTGTCTGGCCTTAATAAAATGTAAATACATTGTTGACATCCACTTGTTGTTCACCATTGCTTACCCATTTCATTCCATTGAGTATCCATTCCCTAATGTTTTTTGGATCCAGTGTATAATTTATCTGCTGCACATAATGAAATATAGATCAAACACGCCAGATTAGACCAGCAATTATTAATCAATATTAATTAGATTTTATAAGAAATAAAATCTGCAAAAGTGATTAACTTATTCAGCAGACACTTTTCCCAATGCAATTGACAGGGAACTGTTTTAAGATGGATATAATTAAAGAGCAAGGGTGGGGGAACGTGTTAGTGTACTTCAGATACTCGGCACAGAGCACAGAGACAGGCTGGGAGTCAAACCCCCCATGGAACAGTTGACCCTGCCGAATACCCCACCCTGAACTCAAATCCTTTCACTCCTTATCTTTCATAATGGATTAAATTCCAACTCATGCAGCATGAAGCATGAGATGGTTCTGATGCTTAACTTCTGCTTCCTTAATTCCTTGGCTGCTATCTAAAAGATTGTATTTAAATAGAAAAACAGTCCTTTGATATTCAGTGAAGATAGTTATTAATGAATGAAGTCATCATTCATAAACCCAAATCATTAACAAAAAGATCCGTCTTCTACAAAAAGCATCATGAGTAATCTCATATTTCAAAGTCAGCTGAAAATGGTTTTAGTAAGTCATACGTTTACAACGCAATGAAATGTGAGGGGAAGATAAATAGTAATCAAGTCCCAATTTTCATACATTTTTCTACATTGCCATGAGCCTAGTTGCATTGCTAGAGGTAAATTATTGTATTCCTCAATCTCATGTGGCATAGCAAATAGGAAGACATGGACAGGATGACAGATCTTCTTGTTAGTCATTTGTCTGTTATACTTGTATTATATGTCTTTCCTATTCTGCAACCATTGCACTGTGGAACAAGGGGTCCCTCTTCGGTCTTCCATCCCAAGGTTTTTCCCTCGGATTAAGGGAGTTTTTCCTTGCCCTTTAGAGAGCTCTAAGGGTTAGAGGTGTTGTGGTGGGAGGACTTTCAAGCCCTTTGAGACTGTAACTGTAAGTTAGGGATCTACAAATAAAGGTGACTTGACCTGTGTGTGTTCCTCCAGTAATCTCAGAATAAGCCATTCTACTGATTCCTTGGTGTTGAGAAATTCACTCTGATGCTTGTCTGTGCGTGGGAAACACCTGACAATCGGATAGTGTATGTCTTTCATCACCTAAGTGTTCAAGGTATGATCCACAATGTGCAAGGCCCACTGTCGGCATCCGGGATTCAGATCCTTACCTTCCAGCTCCGACCGCTTTCTGTATTCACTGTCAGTCAATTTGTATCTAAGTTTCTGACACAATCGTAGTAAATATGAATAGTTAGATTGCTAAAAGCACGAAGGCTTTTCCTAGCGAACCCACTAAACCACTGGCTTATAGAGAGACATTTTATAAGTTCATGAATAACACTACGATTCATCGCAGAGCTATGTAATTTCATTAATAGTACAAGTTATATTATTTCCTTCCCATCGCTGCTTTGACATTGAGAAGAGAATTCCCTTAAATAATGGTGAGAAATATTTTCATCGCAATATAAAAGTGTGGGGTTATTCTGAAAGGATGAGGCATGACTTGAAATGTCAATTACAGTTATTAATAAACCGGAGAGTTAAATTAAGGGCAATTTTCTTACAGAAATGACAACGTTTCATTTAAAAGCAATAAAGAAGGCATTAACACACTAGGAGAATAACCATTCTCGTTGAATCTTATACGGGCGTCCTTCATTTCCTGCGTTCAAATTCATTCATGACAGTGACTGGGCGTGAGGGAGTAAGATACTAAAGAGGGTGAGTTAGGTAGAAGGAAAGCATGAGAATCTGGATGATACAACCGTGCTGTTTTTAAAACATGGCCAAGCTACTTCCCTTAGTCAAAGAGTTAGCGAAGAGAAAGGCCTTTTTATATGTCCTCTGATCAGCTATTACCAATATGGTAGCTCTGCCCTCACTCACTTCTTTACATTATTTTTTAATTAGTCGTATTATTTAATAGATAGCCATTAAAAAGATCTCAAACTGAATTGAAAGTTTACTTATGAAAGCATATCCCAAAAATAACTGCTTTTGGCATTTAATGCAACCTCCTTGAAAGCCTGTTCAATGTAGCCTGTTAAAAAAGTAGCACTGTCACACCAAAACTTGAAGAAACACTCCAACACAAGTGTTTACAAAGTATATAATCAAGTGTATTGTCCTTTTGAACCATGTTCTGTACACATATTAAGATCCATTTCACAGGAACACTATACAATAGCAATGAATAAGGAATGAAATAACTTCTGAGCACTGAGACGCCCATGTTAAATGGCACTTTCATGAAAAAAAACTAAACAGAACAGAACAGAATGAATAGGTCATAAATCAAACTGAAGACATAATTCACCGTCAGACAGTGGAGTTGATGTATAAGACCTGTTTGGAAACATTAGCTAATGGCACAAAAAAAATGGCTGCTTGTAAACAAACAAAAACCAGTTGTTGAGTGTCTCACCCGCACCTTCTTGAATCCGCCATGAGAATAGGAACCCAAGTGTCTGCAGCTGTCAGAGTGTGGTGTGCTTCTCTTCTGGATTTCAGTAAAAGGCAATCAAAAAGTAATGTGCTGAAAGGGGTGGCGACAAGATACACACCAAAATATTAGAGAAATATCAATACGTTTCACAAACTTCATTATTCATCTCACACAATTCTCTTTTTCGTAAAAAAACAAAAAACATGTTTGGCTGCTTTACAAGGTATATCAATGTTTGAACGATATGTTTTACATTAAATGTGTGCTTTAGCTTTATCCCGGGACAATTTTTTTCAAGAAGGAAAAAAAAAGTTAAGAGATTCTCCAGCATACGCGGAGGACGTCGCATTTGCGTCTCGTTAAATACGTGGAGAAAAAAAGAAACGGGGAAAGCTCTCGGTTTAGGATTCTGTTCATCACCACAAAGATCCCGCGGTGCTTTTGACTGCAGTTTCAACACTGACAACGGTATAGGGACAGAACATTTAGTCACACATAAGAGTCTTTTTAAGTGTCCTGTATTGTCTATAAAAAGGCCCTCACTTGTCACGTTAGTCTGTCTACTCCGGGTATGTACATCCACACGTTGCGGCGCAGACCTGCCCCTCGCGTCCGGGGGCGGTGGACGATATTACGGGGAAGCCGGGTTAATGAGGGAAACTTTGACTGTAATGTGGTGAAAAATAAAATGGATGACTTTGGTTATGACTCATCCGGATATACAGTTCATTGGAGGACGTGGAACACTTTTTAGAACCTATTTTTTTTTAAGTCTGTCATTTTCAGCAGGAAACCGATATATATCATGCTTTAAATATGACATGGCGCTGGCAACTGAAAACCAATGACCGTCGGAGACTTTTAAATTCAAACCGTGTTGCGCTGGAGGCCCAGTCGGGGCGTCCACCTCATATAATAACCATACCCGCCACGGACTGGCTCAGGAGCTTAGGTCAGCATCGATTCGGCTTCCCCACTAACCTACCAAATATCACCCAGTAACTAGCTTGCACTCCCCCGCAAACCACACACAGCATCTTTTCTTCGGAGAGGGCGTAGGAAAGTATAAAAAAGAAAAGTCCCAACAGACCAACATGTAGAGCTGTCCCCTGCATGTGCCTTACCTAACCGCTATGTACAAAGCCAAAAATGGATGCTCACTCTAACTCAGTAATTACATCGAGAAACAAAAAGGACAGTAGTTGAACGGCGCTGGCAGAATGAGAGAGCGGAGGTCAGCACAGAGAGTGGGTCCCATGGCCGATTCTTTTTTTAGACAAACGTCCCGAACCGAGGAGTTCAGCGGGTCGCGTTGTGTCCCGATGTGAACGGAACTCGGTAACAGAACCGCCGCGTCATTGCCCTCCACCTCCATCTCTACGTCTTTGTGACCTTTTCTGAAAACTGACGGGGCAGGAAGGGGCGGGGGTGGGGTGTGTGTGTGTGTGTGTGTGTGTGGGGGTGGTGGGGGGGTATGAAAACGTCAATCCATCCTCTTAAGTGTCCGTCCACGTCTCTTCGTCCTCCCCTCCGTCCTCTCCCTCACACGTAGTACTCCTTGTCCTTGTTCTTCTTGCCCTTGGCGTTCGCCTTGGTCCCCTGCCCCGCCGCCACCGGCCCCATGGCCGTGCCATCCGCCTTGTCCTTGCGGGGCCCCCCGGCGCCCTCCAGGCCGCTGCTGTTGACGTAGCTGTGGCCCTGCTCCGCCTGGTAGGAGCCCTCGTCCCGGTTGCGGTACTTGTACATGGCGTAGAGCAGGATGAGGATGCAGAGCGCGGCGGCGGCCACGATGCCCACCACCATGCCCGTGGTGCTGCTGGACTCCCTGATCACCTCCACCGCCCCGGGCCGGCCCTTCTCCTCGTCCGGCCCCGTCGGCGCGGCTGTGGGCACATGGGGAAAATTGGGGGGGTAGGTTAGTCCGGGGGTGTTTCTGGAGGAGGGGGGCGCGGGCGGCAGAAGCACCTGGTCTCGGGTGTTCATTTTGCCCGCGGGGATGTGTGCTGCGGCTGATCGGGGTGGGTGGTGGGAGCACGGGGAGGGTGGTGGGGGCGGGGTTTCTTGCCGGCTCCGCCCTCGCCGCCGGCGCCGGCAGCGGCGGCGGCGGGAGGGGGCGGCAGGACGGTCCTGTCGGTGACCAGCGGGGAGTTGTTGGCGTTGCCGTAGAAGTCCTCGTCGTCCGACTCGGTCATCTCGCCGGAGCCGAAGGCCGACACCTCCACGGGGTCACCGCAGTCCTCCTGGTCGGGGGGGCAGGAGGAGGGGTGGGGGGGCCCCATCAGGGACTCTCTGGTGGTGTCGAGCGGGACAGCAGGGTGGGGGGAGGGGGGATGGCGGGGAAGCGGGTGGCGGTGGAGGGCGGCTCGAGGGAGTCCACCGTTATTATGGGCAACACTAGTTCACCTCCTAGGAAGGAAGCACAGCAGACGACGGGACGGCCGTTAGAGACAGGGGCTCCACCCCTAGCAACCACTGGGCTCCTCCCCCCCCATCCGACGGCCGCATGCTGAAGCGCCCAGAGACGGCGGGGGGCAGATGCTAGCGTTTAGATGAGCTTAACGTCTCCGGTCTGATCCAAACCCGCCTCATATATTTTGAACGTCAACTCATTAAAGCATCACAGCAGTTTGTCTGCCTTCACTCGTGTTGGCTCCAAGGAATGTGTTTTTTGATGTATTCGTTAAGTTTGAATGAAAAAGGTAAATAAATGACGACGTATTTGATCAATATGGCACATCAATAACGACATCTGCCAAATGAATCCATGATCTGTAAGAGGACTCTAATAAATATGCTAGCATATGTAAGATATGATCTCCTTTGATATCCTCCCATTGTAGTTTTGATCGATTTGTCTAGAGGACTTATTTAATGATTTACCAAATGCAATTCATACTTCCAATTAAGATTTGTATTGTTAATAAACTGCATTCAGTCAAAAGTTCCCATAGGAACTATAGGCTATTTTATGTTTCGAAAAACCCCAGTAAACAGGGTTAAATATAGTTTATGTCATCTTATATTACATAAACAAAACTATAAGTACTTGAGATCCTATAATCTGACACAAATGTATGTACATGTGTTCATACACTATATGACATGAGCCCAGTCACATCCAAATTTACACTGCAGCATAGAAATCAAATAAAACCTATGGTTAATCCACATAAAGCACCCATTGCACCATCCTAAACCACGAGCAGAGTGTGACACCAGTGGCCGTTCCGCTGGGTCCAGACCCACCTGTTCCGGGCTCACACTCCTCCAGGTCCTCGTCATCACTGGGGCACTCCGCGGATGCCACTAGGATGTCGTCTGAGTTCTGGGGCTGCAGACGAGCGACAGGAAGTCAATCTCAATCCAATCATTAAAACAGAGCCACCTTATCTCGGGATTTGCATCACAAGATTTTTTTGTGCTGTCACACCTGAATTTATTTTTCCGCAACCTGGGAACAAGTGTTATCCTATCTTAAATTGCAATAATGATAGATATGTGAGAGACTGCTATATTTGGAAAAAATAACACATTGTTCTTATATACTTTGATATGCTTTACAAAGTATCCATTGCAATATGCCAGCTCTAACTAATGGACACCTAAGAATATGTGACGTAATGTAAAATGGAGGTCATTTTAAAGGTTGAGCGGCCATTAAATTTTTTTTATATTGGTCTTCTTTAAAGACTATAACTTATATTTATATTTGACTAGTGGAGTTGGTAAGGTGATGGTGGATAAAACTACTAAAACTATAAAAACACATTTCTCATTGTTGGAAACAATTGGGATAATGTTGGTACAGAACTCAACAAAATATATAACATAGGTCTTGTCATTTTATAGATGTTTTTATGTGGAATTGGAACATCACATGTACCTTTAAGTCAGCACAGAACTGAATTCATGACTTGATTTTACAGCAATATGTTTTTGCAACTGCAAAAAAAAGAGGAAATGGTGATGCTATTTGTATTCAGTCAGTGACTGTATGCAAAATAAGACCAAGAACAAGATGCCAAATCCTTGTTGCTTTGAAACATTTAGGAGGGCTTAATTCAGACCATATTGTCAACATTTGACAGTCCTAATCCTATTTTAGGGCAAAAAGAGAACATTATGAATAATTTCTCATTACATCAAGGTTTAACCTACGCATTCCTCGAGCGAAAACTAATAACCGCTTCCAATATTACACTCACACGAGTCTCACGCGCCTTTACACACATCCTTTTTGGAATGCATTGTTTGTTTCTGTAATTTGCTGAGCGGGGGGGGGGGGGGGCAACCGGCTACGACCACCCCGGCTACAGACCTCCACCCGGGGTACCTTAGAGATGCTCTCCCGCAGGCTGGGCGAGCGCTGGCGCCGGGTGGTGGTGGTGGCCATGGTGGTGGTGGTCTCCATGATGGTGGTGGACATGTCGGACACGGCCACCGGCGTCACGGCCGTGGTGTCGGCGGTGACGGCCGACAGCGAGTCGCCCACCAGCCGCAGGTTCCCCTCCACCTGCACGCTGGGGTCGCTCTCCGCCGCCAGCTTCAGCACCTGCAGCCCGTTGTAGTACAGGCCCGAGATCTGGCCCTGGAACGGACGGCCCTTGTCGTTGCCACCGATCTTGATGGCCGCCTGGCTGTTGAAGATGGTCAGCTGCCGCCCTGTGTTCAGAGCAGAGAGAGAGAGAGAGAGGGAGGGCCAGAGAGAGAGAGAGAGAGAGAGAGAGAGAGAGGGACAGAGGAGAGAGAGAGAGAGAGAGAGAGAGAGAGAGGGAGAGGGAGGGCCAGAGAGAGAGAGAGAGAGAGAGAGAGAGAGAGAGAGAAACAGAGAGAGAGAGAGAGAGAGAGAGAGAGAGAGAGAGAAGAGAGAGAGAGAGAGAGAGAGAGAGAGAGAGAGAGAGAGAGAGAGAGAGAGAGAGAGAGAGAGAGAGAGAGAGAGAGAGAGAGAGAGAGAGAAGAGAGAGAGAGAGAGAGAGAGAGACAGAGAGAGAGAGAGAGAGAGACAGAGAGAGAGAGAGAGAGAGAGAGAGAGAGAGAGAGAGAGAAGAAGAGAGAGAGAGAGAGAGAGAAGAGAGAGAGAGAGAGAGAGAGAGAGAGAGGAGAGAGAGAGAGAGAGAGCGGGGTCGGGGGGGTGGAGTGGGGTGGAGGTGGGCGGAGAAGGAAGGGAATCGTATTTGATCGTAGGCGTGGCGGTGTAAAGAGGAGTCCACTCGGCGGCGCTTGTCTGGGTTTATGGTTATTATTTCTAGTTATGGTTATTGAGAGTGTATATGCTACTTAGATGGTTCGGTTAAATGTGTGCACTGCTTGGATCAGTTTCGGAAAGAGTTGGTTTGTTTTAGAAAGTCTGCGTTTCCAGGTTTCTTTATTTAGGCTCCTATTTACACATGTGATGTGGCTGTGAAAGTGATTTCAACTTCACGGCTATTTTCTCTGCAGCAGAAAAGAAAAAACCCCACAAACACACACAGATGTTTTCTCCAGCCAAATGAAATATATCTCAACTCCAAAACAGACGGGGTGGGAGACGGAAGGCGGAGGGGGGGGGGGGGGGGGAGTGGATTTAAAAGGACAGGTTTGCATGCAGCAGAAAAAGCCTCCTACATACTGTAAGTCATGTGTCACGGAATGATAGGAGCTGGAGTTGGGGGGGGGTCTCGGAAAATGATGCGTTTGAAACCGAATTTAAAATAAGGCTACTTGGCGGAGCAGTGTCAGCCAGTCTTTTACGGAAATGTAAGGGTACATAATTAGAAGCAGAAACTAATTACACACAATAATTAGACATGGGACAGGGGTAGGAGGGTTAGTCGAAGGTTATGTGGGTTTAGATCAATTGTGTCTATCTGTAAGTTAGAGTTAAGCTATTAGTATAGGAAGAGGTGCAGTATACCAAGAGACAGAAGGAGGACAAAGGGGACTCATCATAAACGTCCCAACACATTGTCTTTTGCTGACTCACTGATAGAATGGCGTTACTCAATTTAAAATAACATGAACATTAAAATATTGGCAATTAAAATATCTGAATTGTCAATAATAGCCCAAATAAGCCATATTGAACCGTAATCTATGTAACATGTCATCCTCCTTTTCTTTTGGCACTGCATCTCTCCGAGGGAACAGGTTCATTAGGCGATTAATTAAAGGATTAATTCATTCTGTTTATTTTGGATATTGTTTCTTTTTCTTCTTTCTTTTACCTTTATCGAGTAGCCACTCGTCAACTACCCGACCGAGTCGGTATGGTATTCTTTGCCTAGCAATAGCCAGTCGCTCATTATCAAAGTTTCCTTGGAAGAATTCGGAGAGACAGATTAAAGGTTAAAGTCTGCAGGTTGAAACATCACAAGGTTAGCAAACAACGTTATCCATTACAGGTTTAAACAAGTTGTCAATTTTAACCCCCCAATAAATACGGGTTAAAACAAACTTGTAGATTATACGTAATTGTATCTAGTTAGTGGAAGGTAACATTTTAACCATGGTTAAACTAGTTAGGCGAAAATTTAGGCTTTTTTTTTTAATATAATTTACTATCCTAGTTAGTATCTATTTAGCTTTTTCGTATTTTAGCAGTGTTTCAGTCTCAATGAAAAGTCATGAAAATCATCGTCAGCAACAGAATAAACACATTCATTTAGATGTAGAACAGGACATCAACATCAAAAGCATCAGCTTCTGCATATACAGTGTTACAAGACAGAGAGTTCAATACTTGCATTGGTATGTCAAGATATAGACAGAAAGAAGACAAAAAAATATTTAACTCATGTGTAGTCTGCTCTCACATCTTTCAAATAATAGTCAAGCATGGTCAACCATATAAATAAATCATGTTGCTATGAGCACGGTTGAGGAATAATCATATGGCATACATGCATCAGGGTTGCCGCGGTGTGGACATTTCAAACCGAGTAATACACTGGTGTCAACACCGGTATTACCGAGTTTAAACGGTATAAACTTTGAAACTAGGTAAACCGCCATCTTCTCCGTCAACTCTCCTCTCACACTCTGTGACAGCGTCTGGCCGCGGCCAATTCTCGGTGACAGCGTCTTTCTTATAACGTTCTATATATAATAGTATATAATTATAATTGTATAGATAATATCACGGCCAAAAGCTCTGTGCGCCTCCGGATGGCCGCAGCGCGAGGAGCTCTCGTAGGGATTGGGCTTAACGGGGGTTTTTTTACCGGCGTTGCTATGGTTACCGGTCTTGTGCGTTGACTATCTTGACTATCTATTATTATTGCATTTTTATTTTCTTAATTCTAATTATATGATTAATTTTTACTGAATTCTTTTTTTATTACTGGAAAAAAATAAAACATAATAATTTGGTGTTGCTGGTGTGCAACACCGAGAAATCGGTGTTGTCCTCAACACCGGTAATACCACCGGTAATACCGTATACCGCGGCAACCCTAACATGCATCCATTTGTTGTCCTAACACCGGTAATACCGTATACCGCGGCAACCCTAACATGCATCCATTTGTTGTCCTAACACCGGTAATACCGTATACCGCGGCAACCCTAACATGCATCCATTTGTTGTCCTAACACTGGTAATACCGTATACCGCGGCAACCCTAACATGCATCCATTTGTTGTCCTAACACCGGTAATACCGTATACCGCGGCAACCCTAACATGCATCCATTTGTTGTCCTAACACGGTAATACCGTATACCGCGGCAACCCTAACATGCATCCATACTCCATTGAGTCTGTTTACGCGGGAGTGGGTGATCAAATAATAAACCTTTTCACCTTTACAAAGCACCGCACAGTTGTTCCTTTGGGAACAAAGTAGCCAATGTTATCACTGTGTGGCCTCTGTTTGTCAGTCGCTTCACAACAGGCTTTTCAGGCCCACTCGGAGCAGGGACGGCTGAAAAGCCCACTCTGCAGGAAACCATAATGTAGCGGCGCAACGTGCCCAGGTTGACCTTCAAGTCCCTTTTCTCTCCGACAATGTCCCCCCGAGATCATGTTCTCTACCGTTCTACCGTCTCCGTCTCAAACCGGCGGCCGCACGCCTCAGCTCCCACCGATTCTCATCGCCTATAGAGATTGTGTTTTCAAAAAAAAAAAACTGTAAACGCCATCGGGAAAACACTACGTTTTCCTGGAAACCGTCGTGAGATAATGCAAAGAAGGGGGCCGCGCCGACTGAGGGGGGTGCTTAGAGAAGAGAACAAAAGAAACTCACCAGCTTGCAACTCTGTCACAAAATGAATGCTGCCAACGACTTTCTTTCTCTGCCTGAATTTCGTTTGACAATGCGTTGACCTATATTCCATGGTATTGTTCAACTGTATCGTTTGACATTTGTTTTCTGCTCAAAGGAAACCAGATGCATCAGACTGTGTGATTGCTGTTGAATAAGTCTCTCTCTCTCTCTCTCTCTCTCTCTCTCTCTCTCTCTCTCTCTCTCTCTCTCTCTCTCTCTCTCTCTCTCTCTCTCTCCTCTCTCTCTCTCTCTCTCTCTCTCTCTCTCTCTCTCTCTCTCTCTCTCTCTCTCTCTCTCTCTCTCTCTTACCTGGCGGGTAACGCTCGATGACAGGCTGGTTGTCCACCTGGAGCGTGGCGTTGCCACCGCTACGGGTGAAGCGCACCACGTGGTACTTGCCGTCGTTAACGACGACCGCGGGCTCGTCGATGGTGATGTCGTCCGTGCCCACGTTGAAGATGACGCCAATCTTCCCCTGGTCCTGCACCGACCAGAGATGACAAATAATCACCGCATTTGTTTGGAAAGCACTTCTGAACATAAAGGATTTTAAGATGCTTTCTGAGTTCAAGAGGCACAATTAAACCCGTGATTTAAAACACTCCAAATAACCAGTAAGTGTTCCCTTTATTCCTACTGACAAAACAATCAATAAGCCACTCTTCATGTTGCACTTTGTTTCTTAACTGGGTGTAAATTGTAAGTTGTTATGCATGTTAACTTGAGCCCGTCTATCAAAGCAAGTCCTCGCTGTTTCGCTGTTGACGGACAATAAGGTT
>OLKM01000861.1:77500-102597 GCA_900291075.1 Melanogrammus aeglefinus
TTTCTATTGGCTGCTGTTTAATGTGTGTGTCCTGTTGGCGTTTGCTCCTATTGACATTTGTACCATTGTGGAACTTTTCGTCATTATGGATAAGGGGCGTGGCGGGGCGTTTTTTTCTCACAAGACACACGGTTTGAAAAGGACAGAAAGGCTCATGTATTTAATAATGATGCAGTTTGATGATGATAAAGCCCTCATACCTTCTGGAAAGGTCACCGCGTCAATACTCTGAAGCTCACTCAATCACCCTAAGCCCCCATCCTCAGCATCTTTCAAATTACTCCTCACAACAACAACTTTACCATTTCAGAATATAGAGACGAGGGCAGAAACAACCCTTGCATTGTCTTCATTTGGAGACAAACTCAGCCATTATCTTACCAACACGGTTTTAACCTTCATTTCCATATTTGTTGTTTCTATAATGCAATTCGAACTGTGATTAAAAAATTAGAATTCTATATTCAAATTTGTATTCCAGATTAAATTGTAATTCTAAATTACATTTACATATTGCAATTAAACCAATTTGAATTCCAGCAGCTAACAGAAGCTAACAGAAACCGACCGGAGCCTCCGACCTCCTCGCCGCTCGCCAGTCCGAGCGTCACACTGCTTTACAAACAGATGTTGTTTTAATTATTACAGCAGTCACAGCCATTTGACAGACATCCCCTTCTGGTCGTCGCCGCGCGCCACACATCTGTCCCGGGGGCCATGCACGCCGGTGGGGAGGCTGATTTCCCCGGAGGAGAGGCACGGTGGAGGAGGAGGCAGCTGTGGCGGAATCGACCCCTGGTACCACCGTAAGCTTGTTTCTCTCCAGGATTATCACCAGAGCGCAACGCAAGTCTATTTACTTGTAAGCTGTCCTTTATATTTACAACAATACTGGCAGGCGGCGGTTTGTTCTTTTTTTTTTCTTTTGACTCCGTGAACTCGAAGCTGAAACGCTGTTGATTAGCTAATCATGTTGTCTACGGTGGCTGCGGGGCTTATTTAGCTGTGTTTACTGGAGATAGTTTTGAGAGGACAGCACTGTACTCGGCTGATTAATAAAATGAAGGCAGACTGGTTTTTTACTCATTCTCACTCGTTATTCATCGTAATAATATAATCGCTAGTGGTATTGGTCGAAATAGAAGTAGTGATGTAGGTAATAGTAGTACTAGTATAATGTCTAGAACTAGTTATAGTGTGTAACCACAGAATGTACTAAATTTGGTTGCAGGCCTATAACTTTCTTTCAAGACTTTTTTTGGGATAATTTCTCTTTTAGTTAATCAAAACAAGGATAAGAAAATATGAGCTATTTAACAATGAGCCATTCCATTCGTCAGTTTTCTAATATATGTACTGTTTCATACTCATTTTAAAGAAGAATAATAAAGAATAATAAATTAATTGTATTATGTGAAGCTTATCTTTTTAGAAGGTTCTAGAAGGGTCTTACTATATGAAGCTGAGAGGAAGTGGCTTAAGAAGGTTCGAGAAGAGCCTTACTCTATGAAGCTCTGAGGAAGTGGCTTAAGAAGGTTCTAGAAGAGCCTTACTATATGAAGCTCTGAGGAAGTGGCTTAAGAAGGTTCTAGAAGAGCCTTACTATATGAAGCTGACAGGAAGTCTTGGGAAGGTTCTAGAAGAGTCTTACTATATGAAGCTGGAGGAAGTGGCTTAAGAAGGTTCTAGAAGAGTCTTACTATATGAAGCTGACAGGAAGTCTTAGGAAGGTTCTAGAAGAGGCTTACTATATGAAGCTGGAGGAAGTCTCCTAGCCCGTGGGTGCTCTCTACGCGGACCAAGATGGCGTCCTTCTGCAGCGTGCTGAAGCCCACGGCCAGGCGGTCGGCACGCGTGCTCGGTCGCTCATTGGGAGCCCAGGTGTAGGTGATGAGGGCGCCTCCTTTACCAAAGATATACGTGGTTCCAGCTGCAGAGGAGAAAGAGATGGAGGAGGAAGCAGGAACATCAGACATACGGCAACTCATTTGGGCTGCATCCAAGGAGGGATGGGTGTGGTTCATTGTATCTAGGTTTGTTGTGTATGTGTCTTTTAATCTTAAATGAATAATTAGTAATGGAGCTACGGTCGGGGTCACGTGCTGAGGAGGCAGAACGTATTGTTTCATCATGTGCGCGCGGCATCAGGTTCATCATTGATTCACCTCCAAAGATATCCAGAATTCATGAGTGTCACGTAGCGTAATGGCTACAGATATAATGATATCTATAAACCACTGCTGAAGAACTACACAGTGCTGAAGTGAACATACTGTTCACTGTTCACTATGCTGCAACATGAAGGATTTCCAAAACCTCTCTCCCATCGTATCTCAATCCAATTTTAAAAGCTAATAATAATCAAGCAATAATTTTTTATATAATATGTTTTTCTTCACATTGACCTCATTCTTATTTAAGAATGAGGGAAAGAGAGAGAGAGGGGTAGGAAAAGAGAGGGGGAGAGAGAGAGGTCGGAGGGAGAGAGAGAGAGAGAGAGAGAGAGAGAGAGAGAGAGAGAGAGAGAGAGAGAGAGAGAGAGAGAGAGAGAGAGAGAGAGAGAGAGAGAGAGAGAGAGAGAGAGAGAGAGAGAGAGAGAGAGAGGGATTTACATGTTTTGCACGAGAGAGACAGTGAGCTGGTTTGTTTACTAGCTTTAAATAAGCTTTTGGAAGAACGGTTTACTAACAGACATTACAGCCGTCGTTAATGACAGTTGGGGCGTGGCGGCCTGGCGGGATTAGAGACATTAAAGTAATCTTAAAGGCAGGGCTAGCTATAGAATACCCAATGAGCTGCACAAGCATACAAAAAAAAGACGTGCACAAGGCCTATCAAGCCACTGAATGATGAGCCCGATTTTTCCTTGCAGTATATGACTCATTTTTGTATTTCATTACAACTCATTCAGTAGACGCTGTAACCGCAAATGTTTTGCAGTGAACCCAGACACAGGTCCCTAATGACCAGGTAGGGGGTTGCTCAAGACACACTACAGCTAGACCACAGACCGGATTGAACCCAGAACATTCTGACGCTTGACAACCCAGCTCCTATTCATAATACAACCAGTCTTAAACATCTGCCATCTCACCTCGAGACAAACGCGGAGGGCGTGTTGTTGGGGAGGAGAGACGGGCCTCCTCGCTGCCGCCCGTGTAGGATGTGTTCTCAGGTATTTCCAACGCACAGCGTTAATTTGACTGCCGGTAATCGGCCTCTGGGAATAGCTTCATTAGCGTCTGCCGTTAATTAATAGGCAGGTGTTGCGCGTTCCCCACTGTGACGCCGCAGTAACGGCCACTCCCTCCCTCTGCCTGACTGCGTTGGAACGGCGCTAATTGCAGGTATTTACGACCCGATGGCTGTAACCGCTTCAACTTGTAGGAGTACGAGGAATGGCTGGAGGGCGTGGGGGGTGACTCTGGAGGAGGCCCTCCAGAGTCACCATATCGGCCCGCCTCACCCTGAGGACAAATGTCACGTCGGATTAGCCTCGGGCTCTTTGAGGAGACTGCGAGTAGATGAGTTCACTTATTATCTTATAATGAATAGGAGCGCTTTGAATTACCGCGAGGTGCGCATTACGTAATATCAGCAAACACGTTATGGTGCATAGGCTACGGACAGAGGTGGCAGAAACCTCAAAAGATACTTTGGTCGCTGGAAAAGAGAATTCAAATATAAATACAGAAAGGAGGGAAAAAAAAGTATATTTATGGTTAATCAAGAGGGCTACCGACCACAAGAGGCGGGAGCGACGTTCACGGGATAATGAGCATCAATTCCACTCACACAACATGTTTACTGCGCCGTGGCGCGAGCAGAGGTCCCTAGAAAGAGTCGAGGGAAACCGGAGACCTCACATAAAGGCACTACAACGTCTGCAGGCCGTGGGGATGCAGGATGAAATACAGAGCAGCAGCGGAGCAGCAGTGGTGAGATCCGGGCGATAACAAAGACAGTATGGCTTCTGCATTCTGTATTAGTCACAGGTACATAACACAGGGCCCCATTACGCTGGTGCACCTCGCTCACACATATATATACGCCAACCCCCTCACCCTTATTTGCATCAAATTAATTAAGCATTAGGTGATGAATCTGCCAGATGTACAATCACACGGTTCTCCACTCTCTCTCTCTCTCTCTCTCTCGCTCTATCTGATCTCTCTCATCTCTCACATTCACTATGTGCCTGTGTCGGTGTGTGATTCTCTCTCTCTCTCTCTCTCTCTCTCTCTCTCTCTCTCTCTCTCTCTCTCTCTCTCTCTCTCTCTCTCTCTCTCTCTCTCTCTCTCTCTCTCTCTCTCTCTCTCTCTCTCTCTCTCTCTCTCTCTCTCTGTTTCTCTCTCTCTAAAATACATATGGGGGGAGGAGGATAAGTAGGGAGAGAGGTGCTGGGATGAGGGGACAGGGGTCACCGATGGTCATTAAATGCATGGATGTTATTGTATGGCTAGCCACGCTGCACTTAAGAGCTTGATTGCAGTAAAGGCGTACATCACTGCCCTTGCACCCAGGGCATTAACTCAGCTGTTAAACAAGAATTGTCATGTGGCTGGTACAGGGTTATTGGGGTCACATTAAACAAACAGTATGTTATTAGCGTATTTGTTTAGCTGCTGTGGCCGATTGACCCCCACATGCACCATGTATTAATAACAATATGTTTCTCATCCTTAGCTTGTATGGATGCCTTTGTATAGTTTTCGACGTCGAATTGTGGAAAACAACAGATACATTGGCTGCATAGATTAGACCGGGGTTGCGTTGTATTGATTATGTATACAAGCCACCGAGATGCATTTGTTTTGGGATTAGGTACATTTTGCAGAGTGAGCTTGTATCCCAGGTTCTCTTTGTGAGTCATGATATTGAGATGGAAAGCCTTTGAGTAATTGCAAGAAGAAAAAGGAGATTATATTGCTGATTTGTACTATTTATACTTTAACAGCTCTTTCAAACGCAGATTACTTTCTCTCAGCTCACTGGATATTTCAACAGGTCTAAATCATTCACCTCACCGCTAAATTTACTTCTTCAACTGTACCCCGGACCCCCTCAGATCTCCCGAGAAACTCTTTCCCAGAACACCCCCATTTCACTGAATATCTTTTCTCAACATAATACATACGTTTGTTACTGGGTGGCAGTTCTCATGATGTAACTTGGGGGTTCAATTGAGCTGCGTGATGCTGGGGAGCTAATTAAATACACTTAACCACTGTTACGAAATGAAAAAAAAAGAAGTATTGCAGCTGTTTCACCCCCTTTTCATATGTGTGAATACAACTGCCGAGATAAAAGAGTAGATAAAATTGAGCTTAAGCATCTGCTTAATGACGAAATGTAAATGAACACATATAACTGCAGGGCGTTCCTGTGGCAAATAATGTTTGCTTTCAGTCAATTCTCCATTTAGTGTGCGCGCGATTGTGCATGTGTGGATCTATTTGTTTGTCTATGCATGTCAATTTGTGTTCATCGACCTGTGTGTGTCTATTTGTGTGTGTGTGTGTGTGTGTTTGTGTGTGTGTGTGGGTATGTGTGTGTGTGTGTCTGTGTCTATGTGTGTGTGTGTGTGTGTGTGTGTGTGTGTGTGTGCCGTGAGTATCTGTTGTGTGTCAGGGTGTGAACCAGCACAGTGTCTTTGAGTTAGACAGATAGCCCCCCGTCTCTGCCATCTTGGAGGTCAATGTAATACACGACCCTGAGATTTTCCCCTGTCTACACCGAAAAACCTGCTGTTGCCAGAATCTTTGTTTTCCTTCTATCCCATAGCCTAGAGACAGCATCTGGCTGTCGTCAAACGCCACGCGTCTATTTATTCACAGGACCTAGGACGGCTGCGCCGGCCGCTGTGCCCCTATTGGTCAAGGCCACCTTTTTCTTTCAGACCGCAAAGGATTCTGGAGCACTGGAGAAGGAGGCGGCAGCTGGGAATCAAAGACGTCTCTGTGGATAATTTCCCACATTTTACAGACATGGCGCCTGGAGAATAATTTAGAGCGGTGTGTCTAACGCGGTTGGCACTCAGGGGAGCCGGACAAGGGGGTTAGTGAGGTGGGTTAGCGAAAGCGACACTGCACCCAGAGTAGAGAGAGGCGACTGTGGGCGCTAGCATGGCTAGCTCTGCACTGGGCTGACAAAGCGCTTCTGCTGCGCGGCCCGGAAAATAACAGAACACGGAAATATTGATCGGTAAACGCATTACGAGAAACACAATGGGACATAGAAAGGCTACTTAAGAGGTGAAACTCGGTGAAAGAATTGAGTTAAGCGGGCATTTTTGAAACCAGTTGAGATCACCAGAGGAAATTGAATCACGTATGCATCTTTTGGAGACCTTATGTGTAATTTATGAACCGGATGCATGTTTGATGAGGATACTTGGAGGATATCTTGGGAGTTTAAAAGGGTAACTGTATTTTCCAATATATGAGAATACCGTTTCATCCATGTCTGCAACATGTCTGCCTTGCTATTTCCCCGTATAAATTGTCCCATTAATGGCCATTTTACAAATTTCACCAATGGAGAACGCAAACCCCGGAACCCATCATGTCAATGGTCCGACTGAACCATGGTTTCTTTCTGCTGAACAGAGATGATGTTACAAACCGCCGTTATTTCACAACAAGCATATGAAGCTCATGGGAGGGAGTGTTCTTGTGAGGGAGCATACTCCTTCGCGGGTGAGCAAACTTCCGCCTACAAGTTTCCAAAGAGCGACATGAGCAGACCTAAATGTTTGAGAAAAAACCGACACATTGGGTTACAAGAGGTGCAAGTGCTTGGGGGCGTTGCCAATGTTGTAAAAACCCACGTTACACTCGCTCAAGCTAAGAAGTGCAAGCCAATAGAAAACTTTAGAATTTTTTGTAAAAAAACACGGTTTATGAGACCCAAACAAATGTTTTCTATCAAAAAATAATAATTTTTGGGTTTGCCTAGCCTTTTATATCCATGATTAAGACAATAATTACCAGAGAACATGTTGACTTAAAATTAAATCTGTTATTTTATTAAAGCCAACATTTTCCTAGCCAAGGGTGACCTAACATGGTTAACTTCCCTCACATCTCCCTCTGAATCTATGAGATAACCGTTAATGTTTTCATGGTCGATAACCATTGACGTTTACATGCTGGATAGCTGTTGGTGTTTATGGTTGACGGTGGTTGGGATCAATGCTAAAGCCTTTGACTAAACAGACGCAATCCTTTGAGAGGGGAGGCATATTATATTTGTATTCTACCTCGTACGATTAAAATGTTCAACATTGGAAGTACACCGTTAACCAGCACTCAACACGTTGTGTGGCCGTGCTTGGGTGCTGACATTAAATAACACACCTATTACGGCCATAGCAAGCAGCCGGTGAGCCTGATGTCTTTACAGGCAGTTAAACTGAGACATCAGGGCTCTCTGCATTGTGTGGATCCGGTAACAATGTCCTGTACAACGGGGGTGTAAGACACTGCAGTAGTGTAGGTGACCTATAAATAGTCTTATAGCCCAACGGCCCAAGTCTTTGTCTACAGCACACATGCACACACAAACACATACACACACACAAACACGCCCACACATACATACGTGCATATACATACAGACACACACACACACACACACACACACACACACACACACACACACACACACACACACACACACACACACACACACACACACACAACACGCACATGCATTCACAAAGGCATTTACACAAATACATATATGCATGCGTGTTAAGACACACACACACATATACACACGCAAGCACACGCACATATACACACCTCCGAGCACATGCATCAACGAACGCACAAACACACACACACCCACAAACCCATATGTATGAGCGTTCATACACACACACACACGCAAACGCACACACACATACACACCTCCGAGCACATGCATCAACGAACGCACAAACACACACACACCCACAAACCCATATGTATGAGTGTTCAGACACACACACACACACACACACACACACACACACACACACACACACACACACACACACACACACACACACACACACACACACACACACACACACACACACACACACACACACACACACACACACACACGCTTACTTAAGACATACCTCCATACCTGAGCAGAATTTGGTCACATACCTTGGTTTCCAACTAACAGGGTTTAGCACGATGAAATAATCTTGCATTATATGATACAGGGCAATGTGACATACATTAAGTGGATTTAAATGTAGAATTGAAGCGCACAATGGATTTTTACCCTGCGCTACGGACTGCTATGGACTTGAGCAAAGTACAGCTGCACAACTGTTCAAATAGCAGCAGTAGTATGTAATTGAAAAATGATCACTGGAAGCTTTGAAGCTGAGGTGTTGCTCCTGCGTTGGTTTGATCAGAAACGAGGGGGGGTACGGGGTAAGTGGGTGGTGGTGGGTGGTGGTGAAGGGGACGTGGGGGTGTGACCGGACAGGTCCCTCTACGGTACGACGGCAGGTGTAATTTATCACCTTTTAGACCCATTACAAGCGCGCGAGAAGCGTACAAGGGTGAGATAAAGACCCTGGAAAACCATTGAAGCCATTTCCCAGCGGAGATAAAGGTGAACCGAGGCAGGAAGCAGGACACCCGATTAAAAAGGCAATCAATTCACGGCCTGACACAGAGTGTGTGTAGTTTTAATTTCCTTTCAGGAGATACGTCCTTCTCAGCGCTTCCCTAAGCGCCCGGGCTGAGCCGCTGAGCGACGTGTCGACCGACGCCTGGTGGAAGTGAGGACAAGAGAGGCACTGGGTGTTACGTAAGAGGGAGGGTGATGAGTCCCATGATGTCCCCTCTGTGAAGGCGTGTAAAAGAGCCAGCCACGCGCACAGCATATCCTCGCCACATCTGTTCAAATTGCATGCGTCATACAGGGTGGGATATCACATGTGTCAGATAGTCATAACGTTAGAGCTGGAGGGAATCCAGAAAGGGATATGATTATTTAAAAGGATGTGAAATGGATATGATCCCGGAAGACATGCCATATTTAAGACTATAGGTATGGAAATATAATGTATATGAATCATAAGAGACTTATGGCTCCCTAGCTGGCAGCTAATCACGCCATTTATCCAACCCCCCCCCGTCCACAAGGAAAAAGAACCTCTAGAAACACCTTCACTTCTGCTACGAGAACCACTGGAATAACCCATTACTGAGTATACTACTAATAGCTTCACCAGTCAGTAGTTCCTTAAGGAGCTCCCCCAATACCCATCAGGGGCCACATTTAGACCTTTAGCACTGGGCACACTGGGGGCCCTTTGAGGACTACATGTACACCTTAGCACGGGGAACACTGGGGGCCCTTTGAGGACTAAATGTACACCTTAGCACTGGGGACACTGGGTGGCCCATAGGGGGCCAAATTAATACATTTTGCACAGAAGACACTAAGGGCCAAATGTACACCTAAGCACTGGATACCCCAGGATCCCATCAAGGTAGTGGTGCAACGGTTCACGGGTTTCCCGTGATCCGTACGGATCAACCCTCACGGTTTGGGACCCAAGTGATCTGCGGATCGGCTGATTTAAAAAAAAGTTGGGCGTTCACGTGATGAGCGCATGTTTTAAAGGACAATTCTGGTATTAACAAGCGAAATCCAGTTTCGGTTGTGTTTTATTTGGCGTTCCGTAAATCCCAATGAAACGGGAACCGGAAGCAGACATGTTTATGTTTGGTTGTAGTCTTTTCGCTCTGTTCTCCGTATCCACAGTAGGGCTAGAGCCAAGCGAAAAGACTACAACCAACCCCCCTTGCAATGAGGAATGAGTCCTCCAACCGATATCACTGGATTTACAAAATGCCAAATAAAACACGACAGGAACTGTATTTCGCTACCATACTTGATGAAAAAAAAGAAAATGAGGATGTCTGCATTGCCTTGGGAGAGTGTAGACTCTAAACACTCCCCAGGCAATGCAGACATCCTGAATTGTAAATTCAGGGTTAGGGATTATTTACTATCCATGTTAAAAAGAAGAAGGAATAAAACCTCAGATTGCATTTTTTTTTAAATATTGACTAAAGGAAGCAGGATTATTACCTAACTTTTCACTTTATTTTGTTTTTACACATTTGAAGATTTTATTTAAAGTCACATTTGTCTTGTTATCTTTATTGTTGTTGTTGATCCGAAAATGATCCGACCCGTGACTCAAAAACCATGACACGATCCGAACCGTGAGTTTTGTGATCCGTTGCACCCCTACATCAAGGTCTAAATTTACACCATTAGCCCTGGGGATAATAGGGACCCATATGTGGCCAAATGTACACCTTTGGCACTAGAGACTCTAGACGCTTTATGTACACCTTTAGCACTGAAGTAACCAAAGGCAAAGTGTACACCTTCAGCATTGGTGACAATAGCAGCCCGTCAAGGGTTAGATGTACACCTCTGGCATTGGTGACACAAGTGGCCCATCGAGGGCCAAATGTAAACCTTTAGCATTGGTGTCAATAGCAGCCCATCAAGGGTTAGATGTACACCTTTGGCACTGTTGACACAAGTGGCCCATCAAGGGCCAAATGTAAACCTTTAGCTCTGGAGATAATAGTGGCCTATCGAGGGACAAATTCACAGTTTTGTCACTTGAGACTCTTGGGGCCCCTCAATGGCCACATGTTTACCTGTAGCATCATTGAAGCGGCTGATACAAGACAAAATGTACACCTTAGGCACTAGAGACCCATGGGGCCCTTAAAAGGCATACTGGACACTGTAGGCCCAGAGGCAATGGGGGCCCATCAAGGGCTACATTTACACCTTTAGCATTGCGTGACACTAGGGGCCATCAAGAGCTAAATGTACACCTTTAGCACCGGAGACAGTAAGGGCCATGGAGGGCCTAATGCACACCTTTAGCACTGGAGACAGTAAGGGCCATGGAGCGCTTAATGCACACCTTTAGCACTGCGGACACTAGGGGCCCATTGAGGACTAAACGTAAGCCTTTAAGTGGAGAAGAGGGGCCTTACCATGGCCTCCCCTGGTGAGGAAGGGCATCCGGTTAATAGCGATGGGAACTGTGCCGTGCTTGTTGTGAAAGTGGTGGACGTGGTGCGTGGTGCTCAGGCTGGAGGAGACGCGCGCTGTGCCCGTCTGTATGGGCAGCACTGTGAGCAGGGAGATCCAGAAAGCCAGTCTCAGCAGGTAGCTCAGGCCCATGGTGAGGCTGAAGCCAGGCTGGGTGGCCTCCGGGTCATCTGCAGCCTGGCCCGGATCGGGGGACACTCCATGGAGGGGTTGGAGGCTTGTTGTGGAGGACTGAGGAGGAGGAGGTGGCGGTAGAGAATCCACATGACCACCTGCCCAGGAGAGGCAGGTGGGCCCCATCAGGGCTCCTCTCCGCCTGCCTCGAAGACGGGAGGGCATCTCAGCAGCTGAAGGGGGTGTTTACCGCCATGACCATCAGGGACCGGGTAGTCGATGGAGAAAGAGACACCCAGATGGGGGTGGACGACCGATATAGAATTATTTACGGGAAAGGAAAATTCAAACGATGTCCGTAAGTGTTACAAAAAAGGGGGGGGGGGGGGGGGAAACAATTCTCAAGTCCTATTTCCCAGACAGCATCGCGAGATTTTTTATGGCAAGATCGCCACGACGGCCAAACTAAACACCGGTGCACTCGGTAGTTCCCATGAAAAATTCACCGCCGTCCTCATGAAAAAAAGTAAGTCTCCACGCACGTAGACCGCATCTCAATGGCAGCGCGGGTGAGCGGCGCGGTGGCGGCAGTGAGCGGAGCGCCCAGAGGAGCCACACTTGTCATTCAGCGCAGAGCGGGAGGGGAGAGACCGCGGCGGTGGCTGCGCTGCAGCCCCGGTATTCAAGGCGTTGTGATTCACAGAGCCGCTGTGACTGGAATCCTGATAGGAGACTCCGCCGTGGGCCACAGGTAGAGCTGGGGGGCGGCGGCGGCGGCGGCGGCGGCGGCGGCGGCGGCGGCTTCCCAGCCGGATAGCGGGCTCTCGACGACGGGCGGTAGCGCGCCGCGCGCCAGGGACGCGATCATCTCCTCCGAATGCACCGGAGGAACCGAAGAAAGAAATAATAAAAGAGCGAGCCCAGGGAAAAAATATGTAAAGTAAAGCGAGAGAAGAGTGGGGGATGGGGAGAAGGAGGGGAGGAGGAGGAGGAGAAGGGGGGGGGGGGGGTGTGATAAAAATAAGATCCAAGCGGATGAAGGGTGATGCGGGAATCAGCGCTTTTGTTCCCCTTTAGCCGGAGGAAGGAGAGACAGAGAGACGAGGAGGAGGAGGAGGAGGAGGAGGGGGGGGATATATCTGCAGCAGCGCAGTAAAGGAGAAAATCCAGGAAATAAATAAATAATAGCTCTCGCTCTCTCCCTCACTCGCTCTCGCTCTCTCTCCTCCGGTACAGACGCAGCAAACACCGAGCGGCTGGCCACCTCTGGTATTATGGCAGCGGGGTAGCGGCGTCTCCGACACCACAACACAGCAGCGGCTCTTCTCTCTAGGGTCTCTCTCTGCTCTTCTCTCTCTCTCTCGCTCTCTCTCTCTCTCTCTCTTTCCCGGTGCGGCGGTCCGTGTCTCCCGATGCACCTGTCCACCGTTCACCGCAGGCGGCGGCCGGACGAATCGCAATCAGCGGCAGAAGAGGCAGAGCAATGCTGCATTCCCCATCAACGCCTGCTCCTCATCTCCCAGCAATCTGTTTACTCTGCCTCCCTCTGAAGGAGAGGGGTCAAAGTGATAATTCCACACGCACGGCCCCCGGGGCGGGGGGGGGGGGGGGGGGGCAAGGGCTGGTGGTGGTGGTGGCGGCGGCGGCGGCGTTGGAAGGCGAGCCAATTGATTCCTCTCTCCAGATGAGATCGTTGTGGATGGCCAGGACTGATAGTCCTCGCCCCCCCCCTCCCCTCCTCCTTCCTCAGCTGCAGCAGCAGCAGCAGCAGCAGCAGCAGCAGAGATTATGCTAATGGCTGAAGCGCGGCAGCCCGAGTGAATCCCGCATGGATGAGGATCGCGGGACGTGAATAACCTTGGCTGAGAGCGGTGGTCCGAACCCCCCGGCCCCTGATAGGAGGGGAATCTCTCGCTGGCGAATGAAGCGCGTGCAGTAGCCTAAGCCCGGCTTTCCGAGAGACCCAGCATGTGCCCGAATGTGAGAGAGGGAGAGAGAGAGAGACAGAGAGAGAGAGAGAATGACTCTATGGAGAAGTGAGGGAGGAGGGACAAGAGTGGGTGAACAACGGAGGGAGAGAGAGAGCACGAGAAAGGGAGAGAGAGAGAGGGGAGAGAGAGAGAGAGAGAGAGAGAGAGAGAGAGAGAGAGAGAGAGAGAGAGAGAGAGAGAGAGAGAGGAGAGAGAGAGAGAGAGAGAGAGAGAGAGAGAGAGAGAGAGAGAGAGAGAGAGAGAGAGAGAGCGTGAGCTAGAGACCGTGTGAAGTAGAAAGAAAGAGACACTAAAATAGGGAGAGCATTAAACCAGAGAAAGAGAGCATGACAGAGACAGGAAATAAAGAGTGTGAGAGAGAGGGAGAGGGGATGCCAGAGAGAAAGATAGAGATAGGGAGGGAGGAGGGGGGGGGCAGAGAGTGAGAGTGAAGAAATGCAGGCAAGCTACGATGGTAAAACAGGGGGTTAGGAAACTGTGTGACGGTGTGTGTCCGTTGGTGTGTGTGTCCGCTATTGTGTGTGTGTGTGTGTGTGTGTGTCTCCGCACTTGTGTGTATGTTTGCGCGCGTCTGTCAATAAATGCATGGTACATTCGCAGCTGACTCGCTCGCAGGTTGAAGTGGCGCGAGTCAGAAGCACACTGCAGAGGAGGAGCCAGGCGGAGGGGTGCTGCTGTCAGGAGGACCGCTCGCAACCAGAGCCAGCGCCGGCACCGCGGAGACGCTCGCCCGACACCCAACGCATAGCCACTCATCAGTTAGACGGTTTGAACCACAGAGTGAGAGAGAGAGAGAGAGAGAGAGAGAGAGAGAGAGAGAGAGAGAGAGAGAGAGAGAGAGAGAGAGAGAGAGAGAGAGAGAGAGAGAGAGAGAGAGAGAGAGAGAGAGAGAGAGAGAGAGAGAGAGAGAGAGAGAGAGAGAGAGAGAGAACGTTGATGGTCCCCCACTGCTCCCCTCCTCTCCTAAAAGCAACAAAAGCCAGGGTTTGGTCTTTGCTTCTTCTGAATAATTTAGCAGCAGCAGTCGACTACGCTATATCAAGCGTCGTACAGCACAGCCCCACCCCCCTCCCCCCACCACCCACCACCCACCCACTCCTCTGTATTGTCACAGCGGGCTCTGCTGTTGGAGATGAAGTTTCTTGTTTGCTGTGCCCATCTGTACATCTGTTCAGGGTGTCTGTTCTCGCCAAGCTTGAGCCGCACAAAGTGTTCTCTAATTATGCCGGGCTCTCCCTTACCTTAACCATACAGCCCTGAGCCCTCTCCCCTTACCTTCACCATGCAGACATATCTGTAGCATTAACTACACAGACCTGTCCCTTACCTTAACTTAACAGGCCTCTCCCTTGCCTTCACTATGCAGATGTATCTCTTAGATTAACTATCTGCACCTATCCTTAATGTTAACTCTACAGACCTATCTCTAATGTTAACTCTACAGACCTATCTCTAACGTTAACTCTACAGACCTATCTCTAACATTAACTCTACAGACCTATCTCTAACATTAACTCTACAGACCTATCTCTAACATTAACTATACAGACCTATCTCTAATGTTAACTATACAGACCTATCTCAGACCTATCTCTAACGTTAACTATACAGACCTATCTCTAACGTTAACTCTACAGACCTATCTCTAACATTAACTCTACAGACCTATCTCTAACATTAACTATACAGACCTATCTCTAACATTAACTCTACAGACCTATCTCTAACATTAACTCTACAGACCTATCTCTAACATTAACTCTACAGACCTATCTCTAACATTAACTCTACAGACCTATCTCTAACGTTAACTCTACAGACCTATCTCTAACGTTAACTCTACAGACCTATCTCTAATGTTAACTTTCTGTACCTATCTCTTAAGCTGACTCTATAGACCCTTACTATACCGTCCACTCTCACCCTTATCTATACAGACAGACCTCTCACTACCCTTAAGCACACAGAGCTCTCTTTTGACCCTTTACTACACAGAACTCCTTCACCCTTCAGTTATTAGCACCCCACTGGCCCTCAGACCCATCCAGCAGCAGGTCGACGCTGACTCCGGCACCGCGTGTGATAGCAACATAACCTGATGCAAGAATAAGATGTGACGGTATTACAGAGGAGAAGAGAGAGAGAGCGTGACAGAGCGAGGAGATAAGAGAAGAGACCGAGGTTGGTGATGAGGTGGAGGTACGGTATCTGCCAAATCACGATCGATGGGAGCACGGGCTGGAATTAGCGGGCCGACAGAGGAGACACGTATGAAATGCAGAGGAGGCGAGGAGAAGCCACGCAGGACGCCAGCCACCCCTGCTGAGACACAAAGCCAACACAAGCTGCCATTACTCATGTAGGGCATAGCGGGTGCCAGGGTTAGCAACACGCTAGGCGGCGTCTCGAGAAAACAAGAGGGGAAAGCAAGATTGCGCGTGTAACAACAAATACTAACCGACATCTTATCCGGGGGAAAAAGGGCTTGAATGAGGAGCCCGTTAATGACAATTAAATTGGGAGCTCCTTTTATTTTGACACATCATAGTCACACTTCCTCTTCAATTATGTACCCTCGTAATTAGACACTCCAGTGCAGGTAGCGTGCCGTTTTTCAGGAACAAGCCAGCACAATTACGAATTACTGGTAAAAGTGAGATAATGAGTATTCTATGATTACAGTTAATAATTAAAGAAAATCAACACAGCACAAAAAACAATAACAGAAAAATACCAACACCTAACTTGTTGGAATCAATTCAATTCCACGTTCACTGCCAAAGCTAATTCTGATTAGCTCAGCTGGAATGTGATGGCAAAAGACAAATGAGAGCTATTTGCAACATTGCGAAATTAACACTTTTTTTTATTTCAAGCATTAAGAGGAACAGCCTTCTCATCAGAGGAGTTGGTACAGGGTCGCGCAGCAATGTTAACATATCTATCTTTATATCTATCCGTCTTTACATCTATCTTTCAATTCATATTTCTATCCATCCATTTAAACAAGTCATTAGGCAGACGCTTATCCAGAGCAACTTGCAAATTTACGCTGAAAATGATCACAGCATATAATCAAATCGGAGTAGAAAGAGTGGCTCCAAACCGAGCAGCCCTACGCGTGCATATAGTCGTAGGACCCAGCCATCCACATATACACTGTATCTACCTACCTACCCAATCCATCTCCTATTCACACATATATCTGCCCGTTTCCAGCCATCAATCCATCTACCTACAGTTATTATATATCCCCAGCCAAGATGTACTGAAGAAACAGTGAGACGCATATAACTGATAACTCATTAACAGATAACTGTTAATTCCATGATACACGAGCAACGTAAGTCATAGCTTAAAATGCATGTAAACGTGCCCTGCTATGATTCCCCCCCTCTGGGGGAGGAGGACAGCGGCGATGGGGCGAAGGAGGCGAAGGAGGAGAAGCGGGTGTAGCCAGCCATGCAGCCTAGCCGCGGGGGACAGCGACGCAGGATTAATCATGGCACTTTTAGATTAATTACTCATAATGCGGGCCTGCTCTGGAAGGCATGGCCCGGGGATATGAGGATTGGTTGATTTCATTAGGCTCAAAGCGACAACACCTAAAATAAGCTGAGGTAGTGAAGGAGTGGGGTTGGGGGGTGGGGGAGAAAGAGGAATGTGCAGCCATACAGTCCTTAAAGGCATGGCACTTAACACCCCAAGAGGTGGAATAATACATTTATGTTTAGAATTCATTATGTTGTGCGAAGACTATAGGGGAAGACATGATTTAATTTCCTGGTTGTCTCCTCGATTTATCAGCTTTACATGCTTAATCCTTGCGCGATTCTTATTTTAAGTATTACCTATAAATACTGTTAACATTGCTAACATTGGATGTATCCATACTGCTTCGGTCTGCACCCGTCAATGAATGTGCCTCAACGGTGGAATGACAGTGGCATCCAGTAGCCGATGCTCGACCATAACATCCTGGAGGTTTTTGGGGCATAGATTCCTCGGGCGTGCGCGCACGAGGCCTCTGAAGATGCATCCAGTATGTCAGCTATTCTACGCCCCCCCCAGCGGACTTCTGTTACCTCCCCCTCCATCTCTCCGCCTCTCTCTTTACCAGGGCAGCCATTTCATAAAGTTCCTTGCGTAGGGATATATTTTTTTTTAATATGGTTGATAAGCACTGGTAGGAGCTGCTCAGGTCCCTTTATTGATCTTCCAGGAAGCCGGCCGCTGGAGTCCGGGAAAAGCAGAGTATCGGAGAGGGAATAAACTGGAGAGGAGCCTGGACTCGTCCTCCTCCAACTCACGTGCCATGTGATCACGCAGAAAGACAGAAACAGAGCAGAACCATCGAACCAGATCCATCAACGGGGATGAGCTGGGGAGCAGGAGGGGGTATTTAGTTGACCAGGATGGAGCCAGAGTGGTTTTTCTGTGGGTTCTTCCGTCCAGCCGACGTGGTTATTGTAATCTTAGCTGTGTGTTTAGACGGCATGGACCGGGAAAAGCCGATCGGAGGAAGGTCACCTGCGAGTTCACTTCATCGCTAGACACCGTTGATCCCTGGTTTATAACCGTGCAGCACTGCTCAAGGGCTTAGGGAAGACGTTTCTATGCGCCCTCAAACTCGTGTTTTTTTTTACGTTTTTCCGCCATCTACGGTGTCTTCCAAAAATAGGCACCGTGTCGTCTAAATTTCTCGTTGTTTGTATTTCGCTGACTGCCCGTTCGTTAGGTTGAAGGCTAGGTGTACTGTATGGCACTGGGGCTTAACCATAGACATCATATAATGGGGCTTAGCTGAACGCTGCAGTCCTGTGTGAAAACCCTGTGGGGTGGGGTGGGTGGGGGGGCTGCTGAGAAGAAGCCGAGAGGCTCCGGCTGCAGAAAGCATCCCGCCCCGTGTCCCTTTAAGACCCATGGAGCTCAGAGCTCTTGAACTGGGACACAAACAGGGTTTCCGGCGCCATGTGCGTTGGATCTGCGCACTGAAGGCTATGGAGATCCATCCCCGAACCCCCCCCCCCCCCCATTCCCATCCAGCTTAGTCCTTGAAAGGCATGTAGCTTTCAGGCTTCTGGGTTTAAGGAGAAGCTGCTCCAGAAGGTTGGCTCTCTCTCTCTGGGTTCTTACAGTGCCTTCATGGACAGGACACTGACGACAGGCAGGGGGGGAATGGGATATGCAGCCTACGACTGCAGGTTTTAGTCAAACCCGGGCCGCTACAATGTGTACCTCCACGCAGTGGCCGAGCCGCCCCTTGAGCACAAGTTCTTAACGGGAGATGCAAGGAATCGAAGATGGGCAGGACTCAGAGAAACTGCAACGATGACTTAAGAGTAGAGAGTAGGTGCGTAGACACCGCCCACCCCATTAAAGGTGGAAAGTGCAGTGGGTCTGAGCTGGGCGAAGGTGCTTTACGGGGTCTTTACGATGGGCTGCAGAAGCTAGCTTGGTAAGGAGTACTGGCAGGATCTGCTGAGGTACGTTGCCTTAATGCCCGGCCCTCACTTTGTTAGTTACCCTCAGCGTATTCAGACTTTGGATTCATATTTCAAGAGTCTTACGGCAGACATGCGCAAATCCAGGTGAACGAGGCCAGCAGCAGTACACTACAAACAAAGGACACTAAGAAAATGTCTGTAAAGGTTTCAAAACAACACCTTGTTGACGGGCTACTGTAGAAAAACACTTCAAATCCCCTTAAGTAAGTTTTCATCCACTTGCGTGTTAATATTTTTCTTCTGTGGAATACCTCTTTAACGGGAAAGAGGACTGCATTTACAGTGGCCACTCAAAGAAAAAAAGATGAAATATTGTCTTGGCGTTTTTGAATTGGGTGAGTTCCAAAATAACCATCCACTTAGTGAACTATGGTATACATAAAAATGAGATATAGTTGTGTACATATGCATGGATGTGTAAATGTGTAAATTACAACCATTCTAACCCATTATAAGTACTAATAATTGGCCGACAGTATGATACATGTATCATGTTACAAAGCACTCCATATAATTCATGAAGTATTAATATTCAAATCCGATGTAATAAACACTGTACATCTTCAACTATTCGTAGTGACAGGCAGTCACTGCGACACTGACGACGACGACGACACATGATCAAACCACATGTGATTGGCTGAACAATCCCGCCCTCTGTGGACGCCTAACAGCGACCCGACTGTAGAGAGAACAATTATGAGACTCATGTTTCATAATCCTCCGGGGGGGCTTGTACGACGAGCAGCGACGGGGTCGAAGACACAGAGATAAGACGAGGAGGACAAAGAAGAAAGAACTACGACGAACCTCCCCAACTTTAGTTTCCAGTCTGGCCTCCGACGGGAAACGTAACACACAAGTAACGCAGCGTTTTTTTCGACCTGAATGCCGGAATCCATAAATCCTGCGGTGCAGTGGCCTTTCTGAGGACTCAGACTGTAGTTTAGAGTTCAGAGAGAGCTGAGGATCACAGACTCACGCCCACACACTATCCAATGCTTCTATTGAAACATTACCAGCGTTAAATATCAACCATATCATAGCCACTGCTGTTCTGGGCACATGAGAAATATATCTATCTTTATATCTATCTATGTTTCCATCCATCCATCCATCCATCCATCCATCCATCCATCCATCCATCCATCCATCCATCCATCCATCCATCCATCCATCCATCCATCCATCCATCCATCCATCCATCCATCCATCCATCCATCCATCCATCCATCCATCCATCCATCCATCCATCCATCCATCCATCCATCCATCCATCCATCATCCATCCATCATCCATCCATCCATCCATCCATCCATCCATCTCATCCATCCATCCATCCATCCTCCATCCATCCATCCATTCATCCATCCATCATCCATCCATCCATCCATCCTCCATCCATCCATCCATCCATCCATCCATCCATCCATCCATCCATCCATCCATCCATCCATCCATCCATCCATCCATCCATCCATCCATCCATCCATCCATCCATCCATCCATCCATCCATCCATCCATCCATCCATCCATCCATCCATCCATCCATCCATCCATCCATCCGTCTACTTGTTTATATATTCAGGATGACATAATAAATTATACACTATACGATCGTTCACTAGATATCTGTAAACTGGTGTTTGCCTGTCTTACCCAGCTTCAGAGGAGTGGTTGAACTCCAAATTCATCATTACGTGTCCATAAGTGGAGTTCTCCGGGTTAGCATTAGATTTCTGCAAGCCGCCTCCATTGACTTGCCAGAGTTACACTAGCCTAGCCCCTGTTCATGAGGGGGGAAACACACGATAGATAACTTTCCAAAAATGTCCAATGTCTTCTGATAGCTGCTTATTCAAAAGGAATAAACGGAAACATGCAGCTGATGAAAAGCAAACGCTAGCGCCCAGCAAGTCCCTTCTGGACACAACATGATGAATATGGAATTAAACAACGTCGGAATCTGGGTTAGAGAGGACAAACAGCAATTTACAGAAATTTCAACCAATCCCCTTTGAGTAATAATACATTTATATATCTATATAGATAGATATATAACTAACTGTAGGGAAATAGCAAGATAGATAGTAGATAGACAGATAGACAGATAGACTGATAGATTGATAAGATGGATAGATGGATAGATAGATAGACATCACATATTTGAAGACCGTTTAAGAACGATCCTAATCTCATGTACAGTAATTTCTCCCGAGATGAAATGTCTTCTCGCTGCAACCAGATGTTGATTTATGATGCAGAGGAATACTAAAGGAGAACATGATTTGTCAGCGTCTTGCAGGTGGCTTGTATATCAAAGTGAAGGAGGAGCGGTGTGGTGTGTGTGTAATGAAGACCCCCCTCCCCCCCAAGGAAGCTTGCTGTGCTTGACAGGCTGCATCCCAGAACGACTACTAGGACTTGGATTACTGCGAGGGGCAGCCAACGGTACGCCTCAAAAGTGAGCATATCATTTTGCTCGAGTAGCGGTGAATATGACAGAGAGAGGGAGAGAGGGACGGAGAGATGGAGAGTGAGAGAGAGAGAGAGAGAGAGAGAGAGAGAGAGAGAGAGAGAGAGAGAGAGAGAGAGAGAGAGAGAGAGAGAGAGAGAGAGAGAGAGAGAGAGAGAGGGAGAGAGAGGGAGAGAGAGAGAGAAGAGAGAGGGGGGAGAGAGATGGATGAAGAGAGAGAGGGAGAGAGACAGAGATGGGGGAGAGAGAGAGAGAGATATGGTGTAAGAGAGAGGGTTTGACAGCTATTGAGGAGGAGAGACAGAGATAAGAGAGAGAAAGACAGAGATAGTGGAAGAAAGAGGGAGAGCGAGAGAGAGAGAGAGAGAGAGAGAGAGAGAGAGAGAGAGAG
Organism: Melanogrammus aeglefinus; assembly: GCA_900291075.1. NCBI lineage: Eukaryota > Metazoa > Chordata > Actinopteri > Gadiformes > Gadidae > Melanogrammus > Melanogrammus aeglefinus. Next base: position 99,085 of record OLKM01000861.1, read on the forward strand.
AGAGAGAGAGAGAGAGAGAGAGAGAGAGAGAGAGAGAGAGAGAGAGAGAGAGAGAGAGAGAGAGAGAAAGAGAGAGGGAGGGACAGAGATTGAGTAAGAGAGAGGGACGAAGAGAGAGGAAGATAGAGCAAGAGACAGAGGGAGGGAGAGAAAGGAGCCATAAATCGAGACAGGACTAAAGTACCTCACAGCGTGTGTGTGTGTGTGTGTGTGTGTGTGTGTGTGTGTGTGTGTGTGTGTGTGTGTGTGTGTGTGTGTGTGTGTGTGTGTGTGTGTGTGCGTGTGTGTGTGTGTGTGTGTGTGTGCGTGTGTGTGTGTGCGTGTGTGTGCGAGTGTGTGCATATGATTGTCTCGCTGTACTGTAGCCTTTATGATGTAAACTAAATGTAACCCTTCTCTTCTTTCACAGCCCCTGCAGTAGGGAGCGGGAAGCCCCGCCCCTCGGGGGAGAGACAGCATTGAGAAGCAAATGCATTCATTGGAGTCGTCTAGACGCGTGGTCTAGCTTACTAATGACAACCCACATATCACCGCTCACGTCTGCCGTGCACGTCCACCGTGCACGGCCCCCGTGCACGCTGGGGGAACAGAGGAACAGTCAGAGCTGGGTGGCAGGCACGTGCCCAAACTCTGCCAGATATCACCCCCGCTCCACTCCACCCCCACCCCCCAGAAATAAAACGAGGACAGCACCTCGAAGATCCCAGCTCTATTCCCCCCCACTTCCAGAAAAACCTGTCAAAACGTGGCTATGTTTCATCATATTTCCCCTATCATCAATGCCAGCTCTCTGCTATAAAACCACACGTTGGCAGCCCACTCCAGCCAACCCCCCCCCCCCCCCCCCCCTTCCATTCAAAGTACCCTGACCCTGTTTCACATCATTTACTGGCCGGCAGTAATAGGCTGCCATCTTGGCTATTATGTCCGTGAATATATCACTAGCTATTGTATTACTTGTATCATAGCCGAAGCAATTATGCCATAATTGGATTCATACACGGACTACTCTTTGTTTGACCACAGTTTATTATTAATTTTCTCCTCTCTCTCTCTCCCTCTTCTCTCTCTCTCTCTCTCTCTCTCTCTCTCTCCTCTCTCTCTCTCTCTCTCTCTCTCTCTCCACTCTCCCTCCTCCCTCTCCCTCTCTCTCTCTCTCTCCCTCTCTCTCTCTCTCTCTCTCTCTCTCTCTCTCCCCTCTCCCTCTCCTCTCTCTCTCTCTCTCTCTCTCTCTCTCTCTCTCTCTCTCTCTCTCTCTCTCTCTCTCTCTCTCTGCGGTGCTTGAAGATCATAGCTTGTCAAAGCGGAAGCCCCTTGTGAAAGTGACACTTCTTATTCCGATCCCCTGATATAGCGCTCAGTGGCCGGTGGCTCGTATCTGTTATCGACCGGTGTATATACGGCGACAGCGCCCTGTTCCTGCTCCTGTTCTTCTATCGCTGCTGCTGGCCCCTGCTTCAGGGAGAGACCACTACTAGAGTCCTACATCTCAGCTGACACACAGGGAGATGTGGAGGGAGGCTGCAAGTTCTCTCTCTCTCTCTCTCTCTCTCTCTCTCTCTCTCTCTCTCTCTCTCTCTCTCTCTCTCCTCTCTCTCTCTCTCTCTCTCTCTCTCTCTCTCTTCTCTCTCTCTCTCTCTCTCTCTCTCTCTCTCTCTCTCTCTCTCTCTCTCTCTCTTGTTTCTTTCTTCATAGAATTAGATTTATTCATTTTGACAAACATCATTGCCACTTTATGACTATTAACAGTTGATTTCAGTCATTTAGTGGATCTTTTTTCCTCAGAAGCAGCTTAAAGAGCTTAGGCCGCCTCCATTAGAGAAGAATGGGAGCATAAGAATGTTAATGGTTGCAATGTTGTTTTGGTCGTTATTAATCTAGAAATTAGTCGTCATTATGGGCTGAAAACTGCCACAGTGTTTCTCATGCGAGACGTGGCAAAACAAAGTTTTCATTAGCCTAGGTTTACAGTATATCAATGTTTATTTAGGAGTTGACGTGACTACAATCATCTCATGATGACAAATGACAGAGTAGCGCGAAAAAATATTTTATATCCCATGATGCAATCTGATATACTCTACACAGTGAGTCCAGAGACAGGTCACTAAGGAGCAGGTTCGGGAGCAGGTTTACTCAAGGATGCCTACAGGCAGGCTAGGCACACAGGGGATAAAACCCAGTACCTTACGGCTGGGAGTCGAACACGCTAACATAACACAGTCCTACACTATCCACAGCTGTTACACAGGACACAGGACAGGCGTGAGGCATGGTGAAGCACTCATGCAATGCCCTTGTGTTACACTTTTTTGTCAATTTTTTTTTGTTCACGTGGAAACGATGACGTCCACTATCATGGGAAGCCTTTAAATGTGCAATTATGTTCAATTAACAGATTTAGGAAGATCTGGGCATTTTACACATGCAGAGTGAAATATCCATCAGGGAATTCTGATGGTTTTGTAGTCTGCTTCCCAAAACAGGAAGGAATAAATGAACTAACCGGGGATGTGATTATTGTTGGCCGTTATTGTTAATTAGCCTTTCATAAAACAACTAAGCATAGAGCCCTGGACACACATTCTGGATTTGTTTTTGTTTTATTTTCCACCATTTCAGATAGAGAATCATCGCTTCATTATGATCAAATAAAAATAGAAACAAATAAATAATGAAATACAGCTCGCAACTACATGACTTTTCTACTTACCACTACCTAAACAATTACCACAAAAAAAAATTAATGAAAAGGTGTGTATTTTCTCTCTCCTGCCCCTTCGACAGGCGAAAGAGAAGCGCATGCCCTCAGGAAATGAAACCATGATAATACTTGCATAAGCAACAACAAATAAACATAATCCCCATAAATACATTCACCGCTGGCCGGGACACATCCCTGTAAGTAAGAAGCAGACTGCAGGCAGTTCTGCACGGAACAACCGCTTCAAGGAAATACTGCCTGAAGCAACCGTACCTAAAGTATATTTATAAAAAATATATTTAACATTAAGAGAATGGATAGAGACTCATGTTTTATGTTAATGTCCCTGGTCATACATGGAACAACACCATCTAGCGTCGCATGACGAGTGGTGTATCTATAGGGTACTTCAATCAAGGATCTGGTCTGCAATGCATATGAAACTATGTTAAAGAGCACAAGAAAGAGTGAAGAAAAGACAAAAGTGAACGAATATGTGAAAATATTCTCTCTCTCCTCTGCTCTCGGTCTCTTTCTCTTCTTCTCATCCTCCTCTTGTTCTCACTCCTCCCTTAACACGTAACAATCATTGACAGCATCCCAAAGATACTTACAGAGTAATATTTAACAAGTAATAAGACCGTTATACCCCTGGAGGAAGATCCCCTAAAGACTTGCTCGAAGACCAACACCATAACCGATACAATTAATTCGAGCAAAAGCAGCTTTAATAGTACGATTTACGTGACAATGACACTCTTCAACTATCGGTAGAATAGGAAAATCTCCAACTGTACACTTCTCTGACT
>OLKM01000861.1:105072-125072 GCA_900291075.1 Melanogrammus aeglefinus
CATATTGAAGAAAGCCATTCTTATCCCCTTCAGATAGTGAAGTCCTAAGCGTATGTTATGTTATAATGTTGCTGGGCTAGCACCAGGAAGGGAAGGGGACATCAACTTGACATGATTGTTGCAAACGAGTCACCGTAACTTATCCGGGCGCCGGGATCAATAAACTCATCAGTTTGATCAGATAATGCAGAGAATGGAGCCGACCAGCGGATGTTTGTTATGGATAGTTCATAACAACCCCGTCCCTTTGATGAATTCCAATTAAGCCAAGAAACAGTTTTTTCTTGTAATTTTTCCGACTGCATCGTCAATCTCCCCCCCTCCCCTGTCCATCCAGTGGGGATTTGGTTTATTTATCCCAGCACGCCGAAAATAACGTAATAATTTCCGTGTGATGCTCCACCCCGAAAATAACCCACCCCCACTCGCACATCGCAGACCCACACACACACACACACACACACACACACACACACACACACAACACACACACACACACACACACACACACACACACACACACACACACACACACACACACACACACACACACACACACACACGGAGAGGGTTCCCCTTCCTCTTTAATGTGTGCAGATCTGTGGGGTTTGGAGGGCTAATTTCACGGGGGGCAGTAATTGGAGCTGGAGTGTTCCTAGCGGGGGGTTAACCAGACCCCACCCAGTGGATGAGTCCAACGGCTGGGAGCTAATGCAGGACCAAAGTGGAGGCAGTGGGCTCTGTTCCCACGGGAACATGGATAACACACATTATTACGCTTCTCCTCGCCCGCCTTTTAACTCTTTTATTGAGTTAAAAGTAATCTCGTTTATTGCTTTCTAATAAATATTTCCTGTGCATGTGTGAGTGAGGTGCGTGTTTTATGTTTGTCATGTTTCTGTGTGTGTGCATGTTTGTGGTGTTTTTGTCACTGTAAGTGTGCATGTGTTTTTGTGTGTGGGTAAATATGTACGTAGACGTGTGCGTGTGTGTGTGTGTGTGTGTGTGTGTGTGTGTGTGTGTGTGTGTGTGTGTGTGTGTGTGTGTGTGTGTGTGTCTATGTGCGCGTAGGTGTGCGTGTCATCATGTGGGTTAATGTGTGTGGACCTCTATTTGTGTACGTGTGTGTTTGCGTGATGTGTGTTTGGGGGCATGTGCGTGCACGTGCGTGCGTGTGTGTTCCTGCCAGTGAATGTCATTTTTGTTACGCCCAACAGGTCACAGCCCATCCCCCCACCCCCACCCCCATAACCCCCCCATAACGTCTCACCTTCTGCAGCACCCTGTCAGCCTCTGTCAACAACCCCCCCCCCCCCCCCCCCCACCCCGACACCACCTCATATAAATACACACAGTGTGCTGAACTCAGTCTTTCTGTTGCAGGCTGTAAGCGCTGGCTGCCCTGGGCTGAAGTCTCACTCCTGCTTAAAGCCCACTCAAACATTGCAGGTGTCTTGGCCCCTGTGTAAAGAGTGTGAAGCGTGAGAACCAATTGTGTATGGAAAGGGACCTCCGCACGTGTATACCTGTGTATAGCTGTAGCCCCCCCCCCCCCCCCCATGTTTACCACAGTGTAAACAAAATGACTTTTTACCGAAAAGCATGATGGCCAGACCCACCACAGAGACCGATTCTGTGGACCCAAACACCAGGCAGTGGTGCTGTGACCTGGTTTTAAAGTAGCCTCTATTTTACCACCAGGTGTGATGTTGATGAGCCATTACAAACAATTTCGCTATCTACCCGACGGTGAAATCACAAGTGTTAGAGTCCGCCCCGTGGATCAGGCGATCATTAGGGGGGGGGGGTCGTTTCTCTTATATTTCCAGCATGGTTTTCTGGGAATGGCTAATCAGCGGCAGCAACACACCTGGTGATAAGATGGAGGCGCTTTAACGGGCTGTCATACGCGGTCACGGACGTTGGCGGTAAACCTCCATCCAACCTCCATCTTTGACATATATTAACGCAGCTTAAAAAAACAGAACGGCAAAGAGAAATACAATGAAACACTTACAGCCGATCCCTTCCAGAAGCAACCCCCTTGGTCGGCCCAAGCCGGGTTAAGAACGCGTGCCTCTTCAAAGTGGATCTTGTGAAGACGGGGCTGAATTATCTACGACGTTATCTAATGATTAAATGATGTAATGATCTGAGCTTCCTCGGCTGAACATGATTGTTGCGAGGCGACCCCTGAGAAGCTGACAGACAGCGTGGGGGGGGGGGGGGAAGCGAAAATATAATGCGAGGCAGTTTGTTTAATGCTGCATATCAACATGAGTTGAAACAAGCTAATTATTGTCAACAATAGACAAATCTCTCAGTGGTCGACCGAGCCGAACGGGTCCGCTGCCGCTCAGTGAGCTCTGCGTGGTTTCCCTCGCGGTCTGTTACACGGCCACATAGAAATGCATTGTCTCCCCGACTTATTATGTTGTCATATATTGGAGGGAAAAGTCGTAGAACAATGTGGTTTTCATTTCATAAAGAATCATTTCCTGTGCGTCAAATATCGAGTACATTGTTTATATTTGGCGTGTCTGATTCATATTTTGCGTGTGAGTGCAATCCTTCTATGGGTTGCATTCTTTGTATTAGATATATTTGTTTAGTAGTAATAGCAGCAGTAGTAGTAGTAGTAGATTTGTGGCAGTAGTTATAGTATACATATGTGTGTAGAAGTATGCAATATGTTTGTGTAGTAGTAGCAGAAGTAGTAGTAGTAGTAGATTTATGGCAGTAGTTATAGTATAAATATTTGTGTAGAAGTATGCAATATGTTTGTGTAGTAGTAGCAGAAGTAGTAGTAGTAGTGGATTTGTGGCAGTAGTTATAGTATAAATATTTGTGTAGAAGTATGCAATATGTTTGTGTAGTAGTAGCAGAAGTAGTAGTAGTAGTAGTAGCTGGGTGGCAGTAGTAATAGTATAAGTATGCAGTAGGTTTGTGCAGTAGTAGTAGTAGTAGTAGTAGCATTCGTATCAGTAGTACCAGCGGTCATAATAGAAGCAGTAATATCATTATCAGGATGAGCCTCGTCCTACACACCCCAGAGCAGAGAGCTCGCAGCGTGCTTAAGCCCACCCTGTGGCCGGTGTGATCTGTCCCCCAGCGGGGGGGTGCATGGCTACTCACGGTCGCTGCAGAAGGGCCCACCGTACGTGGTCATGGTGCAGTCGCAGAAGAAGCCCTCCCAGAGCTGCAGGCACACCCCCTGGTGCAGGCAGGACTCCTCCGTACAGGTGGTGCTGGGCCCTGGGCCGGCGGAGGCAGCAGGGGTCGGGGAAGGGAGGAGGTTAATTGATCACTTTACTGTTGTTTGTTTGTTACATTTGTATTCTTTTAACTTTGGCTTTCCTGTTCTTCTGTTGCGCCACCTGGATCCCTAGATACAGCTTGTCTTGTGTTATCGCCATTACAGTTAAAAGGGAACCACAGGATTATATCTCACCACACCCCCTCTAACCTCAAGTCCTCTAAGGGGATAGGTAAGACTCCCCCACAACCAGGAGGAGAGAAACCCTGAAGAAGGAACCCAGCAGAGGGATCTCTCCTTCTAAGGATGGCTAATATGTGCCAAAAGGGCAGCCATATAATGGTAGCGTTCAAATGATTTACTCCTATTTCGTCAAATGCCTACAACTATTTAGTCATTCACCAGATGGCATTATTTAAAGCTATTTAAAGTCATTAAGGTGTAGTTAAGGTTAGGGCATCTTGCTCAAGGGTCCCAACAGGTTAGGCTGCGTACATCGGGGATCAAACCTAGTACTTTTCGGAGTTGAACACAGCGTAGGCAGACTTACTGGTAATTATTGATGTATTATAAATACATTCAGAAAACACAATATTACTATAATGCTATACATGAGTACTCGATTTGCACATAGGTGTTTGTTGACTAAAAGCAATAGTAATCTTACTTTTGTTCTGTTTTCTTTATAATAAATCTTCAAAGATACAAACAAACATCGATAAGAATTCAACACTGCTTACTGAAGGCTGGTTATCCATGAAACAACTTCAGGCAATTAATTAACATTAGCTCTCATTTCCCATTGTTGAGTGATTTCCATAAATGGGAAAGCGTAAGATATCATTGCATCTTGATGTGCACGTGCGTCAGAGCCCAAGTCATTCATTTGATCGCGAATACTCGCGTCAAACGTGTAGACTCCGAGCTCCGAACGCCCCCATACACCAGCGCTCCCATCACATAAGCCCATGTGTGCTCCTCCCTGGCCAGATGTAGCGGGCCTCACCTCCACAGCCGCGCTCCACCTGCCCCACCTTGTGGAGAGCGTCGGCCAGCAGATCAGGCAGTCTGCCGTTGAGGTCGACGGAGGCCAGGCAGCCCTGGTAGCCCTCGCTGGACGCTATGAGCCGGGGTAAGCTGTTGTACATGCCCTTCCCCACCCCGCCGATGTACAGCTCGCCTGCCACACACAGAGAGGCGGGGAAGCCGTGGGTGAACAAAGGCAGACGCGGAGACAAACAACAACAAGATGGTGGGGCTCTTCTTCCACCACCCAATGTACACAATGGAAACTGTTGTTTTTAATGGGCGCTATTGTTATTATTAGCATTATTTACTGTGATTTATTTATTTTTATGAATTATTTATTCATTTATATATTCTTGTTATTTATGTTGTATTATTTAGAATTTCATCTGACAGTGGAAAACAAATAAAATAAACATGGGCATTATTTGAATGACTGTTATAATGAGGTCAGGGTTCAATGTTCATGCGTCAAATTTATTAAAAATTGAAACCGTTCAACTTCTGGATTCACATGAATCTATTAATATGCAATATTGGCCAAGAGAAACTAAAAAGAAAACATAACAACATTATCGTGTGCCTCTTCAAACAGCTAATTGAAAGTTTATCTTCATTTATTTGTATTTTATACTGCACTACTGTGTGGTGTAATTATGCTCTGCTCGTGGCTCAAGGGCTCTAGAAAAGCAACGACTCGACCAATTAATTACCGAGCGCACGCCGGGCTAACGACCTCATAGGCTAATTATTCACCAGAGATTACGAAGAACTTCAAATGTTGTCGGCTTGTCAATGCAAAACAGCTACACCATTTAAACCACGCCGGAACGCATTCCTCTGCTATGATGTGTTAATGCACTTCCTCTAATAATAGTTATCATTATTCAATTCCTATCCTCCTATCCCTGTCCTTTATGCAGTGAGACCCATATTTTCAATCTAGGATTAATGAAGTATATCTCTAATTATTATTAATACTTATGACAACAGTAGTTCAGACACGGTTGGAAATAATTAAAAAGTATTTGGTAAGGCTATGGTCGTTATTACATAAGCAATAGCACGGTAGCTATGACAACAGGATTATCTCGCCCATGGTTGGTCGTTAGCAGCGGAAGGTCAGACTATGGTAGTTATTACAGTAACCAATTGTAGCTTCACAGTAGCTATTACAAAAGTAGTATATAGTAACAGAAGGTCAGACTTTGGTCGTTATTATTATAACCAATAGAAGCATCCTAGTAGCTATGACAACGGTAGTATCCCCCACATGATTGGTAGCTCCAAGAAGACAAGTCTGCCGACTGTGGTCCTGTGAGGTGACGAGGCAGTTACCTTTGAGGTCCAGGTTGCGGGCTCCGTTGGAGTGCTGTGTGACGGTGTGTGCGTCTATCTTGAGCGTGTGCACGTTGCCGGCGTCCCGGGACACCACCACGTTGTGCCACTGGTTGTCGTTGAGCGGCTTGTCCGAGTTGCCCTTCATCAGCGACGGCCCGTTGCCAAGGTCGAACACGTAGTGGATGTAGCTGGTGGGGGGGGGACACAGGGACAGCTGGGGGGTCAGTGGATGTAGCTGATGGGGGGGGGGGGGGGGGGGCAGTGTCGGGGTTCAGTAAGGCATGCTTTATTTAGGGAGCACCTTTTCAGAGTCAACGCTACAAAGTGCTTAACGCAATGGGTGCATGAGAGGTCAACACATGCACGCACGCACGCACACACAGACATATTTACAATGCCACACACACAGACACACAACCATACACACACAAACACAGATAGAGAAACACACACACACAAACCCATAGACATATTTACAACCACACACACAGACACACACAAACACAAATAGAGAAACCACAGACACACACACACACACACACACACAAATATAGACAACCACACACACACAAAACACAGATAGAGAAACACACACACACACACACACACACACACACACACACACACACACACACACACACACACACACACACACACACACACACACACACACACACACACACACACACACACACACACACACACACACACACACACACACACACACACACACAAAGACACAGAGACATGCACACAGAAACATATACACACAGACAGATGTGCAGATGCACACAAAAACACATCGACAAAGCCACACACAGATGTGCATTTGTGGACAAAGACACAGCCGACAGACCCACATATATACACACTGAATATAGTTATTCAGCAAAGAAGGAATATAGAGTGCGTTGGTAGTAATCAGTGACAACGCAACCCAATAACAAACAGTACTGCACATGAAATCAAGCCTGCAGTTTATTGTTGAGTGTTGAATTAAATCAAGCGTTCCTCATCAGTCTCTCAGTAACAGTGATGAGTAAACATTCTGCAGGGCTGCTATGCGCCAGCAGTATTGCTCCATGGCAATTGCTGCATGGTATTTTGTTTTTTTTAACTATTGGAACAACTTTTAATCTACTTTTATTTGAATGCTTTATTCATTCAGCTATCTGCAAGAAGGCCGATATAAATTGGGAGAATATTCTAGTGGTTAGGGCGTTTGACAAGCCACTTCTGGAACACCCAAAAGGTTGTTGGTTCGCACCCCAATGAAGTCTGCTGAGGTCCACCTGCAGATGTCCCAGAGCACAGCTGTTCCACCTGTGGTACGCATACCACTGTTGGAAGGCAATGGTACTGCAGTGGGTATGTAAGTATTTATTCTTGAAATAGACTAATTCACAGTCATAGAATGATTCCAAAGACAATGGTTGCATTATAAATATTGTTCAGTAAATAAAGATGCATGCAAAAATACTGTTGCTTTGTGCATTTCATTACATATATTCCATTTGGATATTTCCCATCGATGTTTTGGGTTAGTTTGTGTTTGCTAAATAAACACACTGGAGGCATGAGCAGTCGTTGCTGACTTCTGCTTTCACCTGGCCATGGCCTTATTGCAGTAATAGTTGTGTTTAAAAGGGGGGGGGGGCACTCTTTCCATAATATATTTATAAAATAAATCACAGTTTGCATATGAGGTTGTCCGTGAAAGTACCTGATTCCAATTGAATGGTGCAACTTACTTCAAGAGGGGGGAAACACTGGCCCAGAGCAAGAGTAGCTTTGGGTCAGAGTGTCTGCTTAAGAAGTCTGACTACATAAGTAAAAAGGCTGTTTGAAATCCATTGCTACAGGCACGTGCACTCTGCACAAGTCTGGTTGCTTTAGGAGTCCTGGTCATGCAGCATTTACATTTGTAGTTGTAGCATTATTGATTCTATGCTTTGATTATTTAAGCTCACTTGTAAGAAACTATATACTATGAATACATGTAACAGACCCAAAACTATGAAAGTTTAAACATTTATACTATTAGCTTGAACCCTATTTTAGCAGACGTTTTAATCCAAAACAAACTAACAGTGATTCTTGAATATTTCAACAAGGACACCCTGACCACTACACTATTTTGCCCCCCCCCCCATCATCATCATCATCATCATCATACATCATCATCATCATCATCATCATCATCATCATCATCATCATCATCATCATCATCATCATCATCATCTGGTCTACCCCACAAGTGTATCCGTAAACTGCAACTGGTCCAGAACTCTGCTGCCTGTATTATCACCAGAACCCACTCCACCGAACACATTTGGCTAGCCTCAAACAGCTCCACTCCCTGTTCACCTCTCTGAGCTCCTCCAGCCTTACACTCCCTCCTGAACTCGCCAATCCTCTTCCTCTTCCTCGCTCTCCACTCCCCTCTGCCCGCTTGTCCACCATGGGTCTCAGAGCATTCAGCCCCTCTGCCCCTCACCTCTGGAACTCTCTCCCACTATCCCCCCATAGTATAGAGCCTCTCGCCACCTTTAAAACCTCCATTAAACCCACCTGTTCCGACTGGCCTATAACACTTAACTCCACCTACCAGCCAATTTAATGAATATGATGCATTGTTTATATTTAAAATGTGTTATTTTTAACTTTTTTTAGCTAATAATTGTTTGTCTTAACTGTAAGGCGACCTTCAGAGTTTTGAAAGGCTCCCTGAAACTAAATGTATTATTATCATCATCATCATCATCATCATCATCATCATCATCATCATCATCATCATCATCATCATCATCACCATAAACACCTCCACTAACATTACCATTAGGGGTGTAACGGTACACAAAAGTCACGGTTCTGTACGTACCTCGGTTTTTAAGTCACGGTACGGTACGGTTCATAGTGAAGGGTAGCATTTTTAAAAACTGCTTACTTGTCAACAACGGTGAATGGCCGTAGATCAGCAGCAATGAAAACACCAATAAACCTGGTTATGGCATTTGCATTTCTGAATTCCCAGACAGGGGTTGTTGAAATAGTGTCGTGAGCTGGGTTTGCACAGCTCGTTTTTTTTTTTTCACAGCAACAGTGATAGTAACACCTGGATGGTGCCTTTTCAAAGGTGTGTGCTAGGGATGTGCATTTCTGGCAAAAATACTATTCGCTAATCGCTGAGAAGTATTCGAATAATATTCAAAAATCGCTTAATCAAGAACCCCCCACGCACGCACGCACGCACGCACGCACGCACCTCGGATACACGCACACACAATGACACAGGGAGAGGCTTTTATAATTTGTATGAAATCAATCTGTTTATTTCAACAACTGCGCCATCAACATTCAACATCAAAATTATTTCAACGCTATTCACCACCGGAAGTTGTGAAGGCCCATCCAAGTCAACGGAGCGCTCAACAGCATCGAGAAGGGCCGTGTAATAAATAACGAGTCACATTCATCATTCGATATTCTACGTGACTCCGACTATTCCGCGATCGTTGCCCGCTATGACCGCCACATTTACGTACCGCGGTACACCTCTGCAATCGCTCCAAAGTGCCTGCACCGTGACGGTTCGGTACAAATATGTGTACCGTTACACCCCTAATCACCATTATCCTAATCCTAAACAACCTTAGCCCCACCACCCTCCTCCTCCTCCTCCTCCTCCTCCTCACTCCCCTTTCACCAGCTCCACCACGATGAAGTCGCTGCCGTCGCCCGAGTTGTAGAGGATGAGTCCGTCAGGCGTGGGGGTCTTGAACTGGAAGAAGAGGTGCATGGAGGCGTAGGCCTGCAGCGTGGAGAAGGCCATGTAGCTCTCCTGGCTGCCGAAGCTGACGGGGTTGGCCACGATGTGGCGCATGCCGAAGCGGGCGTTGAGCTCGCAGTAGGAGATGTCGCCGTTCTTGCACTGGTCCAGGTAGGGCGCGCCGTTGAACACCAGCGACTGCAGGTGGCCGATGAAGTTGGAGGGCATGACGGAGATGAAGCGGCGCTCCGTCATGATGCCCGTCTCCACGCTGTTGAACTCCAGCCGTGTGTGGGCGCCGGTCATGTGACCTGGGGGTGGAAGCAGGAAGTAAAATTGAGGTGAAGCACCTCTGTGGAGTCAGCACAACCACAAACATGACGATAAATAACACGACAATTCAATGAACGTCTTTATAGTTCTAAATGTGGACATAATCAATGAATAATTCCCCATCTAAATCAAATGAAGCGTCAACCGCAATTGAAATAGGCGATTTGACAAATGGAGCACTTACTTTTGATAAATGATGCCATATTTACTTACATTTGGTTTGTGTTGTGCATATTGTACTGGAGTCAATGTACTGTGCAATGAGAAGCTGCTGGCATTCTGCTGCATTAGTTTATCTTAAGAGGACTTTGTGTAATTTACTGCAATGCATTCCAAAGAAAAAGCACTTCGCCTTCCCACATTTATCTAACATTTCACGATACGGTCCACTTATCAGGCACGCCGACTGATTAGCACCGAGCTATTTATTGAGTTTGATGCACTGTCCACATTAACAAAGAGGGGAGATAAGCAGCTCACCTAATCACTTTGTAGCCTAAACCACAGTTTAATCTATTAAATATATAATGCTTCCATAATGGAGAAAGAGTACTTTTGATGCGTAAGTATACTAATGGGACTTTCAAATGATCCGCATTCTTAATGTCACCCCCTACGTTTGGCGGTTGGGTTTAGTGTGTGCCAAAGGTGCCATCATGGATGACATCTGGACATTTGACAGGGGTGACAATGTAAGGACATGGTTATGAATCCTACACATCATGGGAATGATGGCCAGAAGAACTCTGGATAGTTTTCACGCATGAAACTAGACCTTCCGTCGACTGGTTTGGTGAGAGCAGGGTTTTTTACAGATCCTTATCTACCAAAGCTCCCACAGGCCTGTTCCCGTCTCCCTTCTTCAGACAAGCCCCTGTCAAATTTTCCAAAGACCTGGTTAAGTCCAGCTATTTACCAACCCAGACTCCTTCCACAAACCGGCTCGGGCCAAACCTTCTTCAAACCCATTCCCTAGACTCGCATCCAATAATAGACCGATTCCACCTCAACTAGCATAGTCAAGGTTACTTCCCAGTGCTACCAGACTGACGGGGTTGCATGGGTTGACTGGCTCTGCAAAAAACCTTCTAGAAGCTCAAATCCTGCCCAGTCCTAACTATGGACTTACCTATAGGTCTTACCTATTGGTTCTCCCAATGTGTCCTACCTATACGTCCTACCAATGGGTCTCCCTATTGGTAGGATCTATGTCCTACCAATAGGTCCTACTAATAGATAGACCCATTGGTAGGACCTTTATGTCCTACCTATGGGTCTACCTATAGGTCTACCTATGGGTCCTACCTGTGGGTCTACCTATGGGTCTACCTATGGGTCCTACCTGTGGGTCTACCTATGGGTCTACCTATGGGTCCTACCTATTGTTCCTACCTATGGGTTCTACAATGGCTTGTACCTATAGGTCCTACTTAAGGGTGCTACCAATTGATCTACCCATGGCTTCCTCCCGCTCCTACCTGTGGGTCGTATGGCTCCTACCTATGTCTTCTACCCATGGCTCCTACCTGTGGGTCGTATGGCTCCTACCCACCTTCCACGGTGACATTGTCCACGGACAGCTGCAGGTTCTTCCCCCGGCGGACCACCTTCACCGTGTGCCACTCGTTGTCGTTGAGCTTCTGTCCCACCACCAGCATCTCAGGACCTTTACCTGGAGGCAAGAGAGGGGGAGGTGATGGTCTCCTCAGGGCCGGGCTGCCGGGGAGGTCCACGGCCGGGGGGGGGGGGTCCACGGCCGAGGACCGACTCGCCACCTCTCCCACGAGAGCATCCCCCTTCAAGTGGTGATCCATGTGGACCTCTGGTTTCTGTGGTCGTTGTTATGACCTACAGGGCCGAGTCACCTTCACACTTTGGACGTTTGCGTACGCTCATCAGAGGAAACGTAACGAATACATCAATCTACTGCATCATATCATAAAATAAAATGGGTTGGCTGTGTGTCCGATTGTGGAGGGCAGGGTGACTGTAGTGGTTTGAGTTAAGCCTAAAGGTTCTGGGATTGATCCCCGACGTCCACTAACTTAATTACCTGTCTGTATCCAATAAAGGGTGTGATCTTTCGGCCTCTCACGATTCGATTCAAATTTCTTAGGGTCGAGATCAATTTCAATTCTTAAGGTCAGGATTTGATTCACATTTCAAAATTGATCCTTGGTTGTAGTGTGTTCACTGTCTAACCCCTACCTGCTCCTTAATGACCTGTCTCTGTGTTCACTGTCTAACCCCTACCTGCTCCTTAATGACCTGTCTCTGTATTCACTGTCTAACCCCTACCTGCTCCTTAATGACCTGTCTCTGTATTCACTGTCTAACCCCTACCTGCTCCTTAATGACCTGTCTCTGTATTCACTGTCTAACCCCTACCTGCTCCTTAATGACCTGTCTCTGTATTCACTGTCTAACCCCTACCTGCTCCTTAATGACCTGTCTCTGTATTCACTGTCTAACCCCTCCCTGCTCCTTAATGACCTGTCTCTGTATTCACTGTCTAATGCTGCGTTCACACCAAAAGATGCAAAAAGTTGACGCGCGTCACGATCCCATTCAAAGTGAATGTAGAGACGCGTTGCTGCTTTGCTGCCGCAGCATTTGCTGCCGAGAAAACCGGCAGGAAAATTTGATTTGCGGCGCGTCAAAATCTGATTTGCAGAGCGGCATGCCCGTGCCCGGCAGCGGGCACGGGCGGCGGGCGCGTTCACGTATTTTGCGGCGCGTCAAATGCTGCTCGAGTTGAAATATTTCAACTTTTCGGCAGCAAACGCGTGATGATAGCCAATCAGCGTTCAACAGCGTTGCCACTGAGTCGTTGCCACTGAGTGACATGCCGTAACAGCCAATCAGTAATTGTCGTACTGAGTGAATGAATAGTAAATAGCCTTGTATTAAAATGATAAGTAGTAGTAGTAGACTACTAGTAGTATTACTAGACTACTAGTACTATTACTAGTAGTAGTAGTATTACTAGACTACTAGTACTATTACTAGTAGTAGTAGTAGTATATATATAGTAGTACTGCGTGTCAGTAATAATCTCTGTAGGCCTACGGCTCCGAATGGTCTCATGAACCCATAAACGACGACGAGCATTCCGACGTCTCTCCCTCTTCCACAACAGGTAAAGAGATATGATGCTCGTAATGTCGGCCATGGTTGTGAATGAATTCAGAAGCACCGCGGGAAAAACTTGCCGTGCCGCAAAACTTCACGCGCTGCAAAACTGCGGCCAAAACCTTTGCCGCGCCGCAAAACCTTTGCCGCGCCGCAAAACTTGATTTGCGGCGCCGCAAAACTTCGGCGGCAACGCGTTCGGGCAGCAAATGCATCTTTTGGTGTGAACGCAGCATTACCCCTACCTGCTCCTTAAAGGTCCCATGACAGGTGTGGTGTGATTAGCCGTTACAAGCCATAGTGTAAATCCGCCCCTTATGACATCACAGGTGGGCGTGTCCACCTGTGATGTGTGCTGGTTAGATCAGTCTACCAGCCGACCCAGTGGACTGTAGCAAACGTTGCTGGACACGCCCACCTGTGATGTCATAAGGGGCAGATTTCCAAAACGGCTTGTAACGGCTAATCACACCACACCTGGTGGCATGTCACGGGACCTTTAATGACCCGTCTGTTTTCACCACCTAACCACTACCAACTTCCAAATCACCCGTCTCTCGTCTCTCACTGTCTAACCCCTACCTTGCTCATTAATTACCTGTCTCTGTAGTCATTCCCTTACCCCTGCCTGCTCCTTAATTACCCATCTCTGTATTCACCATCTAACCCCCACCAGCTTCCAAATCACCCGTCTCTGTAGTTACGGTTAGTCGCTAAATAAGTGTGACCTACAGTGAATCACTGCATAGTAAATAGTAAAAACCAACCAAAACACTAACGCATGAATGCGGCCAATCTCTCAGCAACGCCAGGCTTCAAGATGCGTAAGTAAGTAGCGAGCCGCGGTAAGCAGTCACGGGGAGGGGAGAGGGAGGGGGGGCCATGCCAGCCTCTCTCTGCACTACTTCGCTGCCTCCCTCCCCACTCCCTCCCTTCCTCCCCTCCCCTCCCTCCTCTCCCTCCCCTCCCCTCCCCTCCCTGCGTGTTTCCAGCACTCGTATGGAAATAGGTCACAGCTTGCCACTGCGGCAGCGTCAGCCCCAATCAGCCGCCCGCAACAGGCCGACACAGCAGTTCAAAAGAACTCCTGACACTGGGTCGGGGAGGAATCTAATTGGCCGTGCCTAAACCCCCCCCCCCCCCCCTTCGCCCCACACACACACACACCACCCCCCCTCCCTCCCTCCTCCTCCTCCTCCTCCTCCAAGTGGGCCTTGGGGGGACGTGAGACCACGGGCGCTGGGGAGTGTCTGGGTGGGGAGGTTCTTGGTGTGAGACAAACCCAACGAGACCGCCATTCCTCCGCACAACGCACGCACTGTGTACCCAACTAAACATGTCAAGTGATGTTCCTTCCCCCCCCCCCCCCTCTTTCCGCAGTGTTTTCGCAGTGTGTGCATGCGTGTTTTGTTAGTGATTTGAGAATAGAATCCGTTTTCACACTGCAGGGCCAAATAAATTGGTCTCGGTATGATGTGGAATTGATTTTTTTAATTGAATAGCCAGGGAGAGGTGGGAGATAATACCGTCTGTGATATCTGGTCCAGAGGCAGAACAGAACCAAAGAGGAGGAGAAGACTGAGAGAATCCACAAAGAAACCCACCCCTGTCTCCTGGTTGGGGGGACACAAACTTAGTTGTCGTCCCCCCGACTATTGGATCCATAAGATCTCCCTCCCTCTCTCTTTAAGTGTGTATGTGTTGGACTACAGTCGATGTGTGTGTCTGTGGTTCAATGCTATTTCAATCCAAGCCCTTCCTCATCTTTGGGCTGGCGCTATTCCTGGTCTCAAAGGTAATTCATCAACCTGAAACCGACACTTAACCTAAACTATATATAAAGGATATAGCACGATGTATGGCCATTGTCATAGATATATGCCCTTTGGCAGCAGATCTATATATAACTAAATGGGAGTATTGCAATCATATGTATACAATATACACAAGTATTCCTTCCAACGATGATTCAACAATCCACCTAGGGTCAAACACTTATAGTTTTGTATGGCTAAGGGGGATGTTTATAACTTCAAAGTGGTATTAGTTTTAAATGCAGCGGTAGCTGTACTACATATGGTGCATATTCATATGCATTTATGTGCTTCCTAAGCGCTGCAATAAGTACTCATTACTGAAGTGGTGAGGGCTCATTGGAGACTGGGGGAAAATGTCTGGAAGTCCCTGTTTGATCTATTGTGATCTCTGGCTTAATCGGAGGTGGGGGGGGGGGTGGTGATTAGATTATTCGTGTTACATAACGAACACTTCAAAGGTATCTTTCTTATAGATCAGCATAATAACTCCCTAGGGGGTCAGACTTGGGAGCATATTTTATGAGGGCCTCTTTGTAAAAACAAACTCATTTAAAAAGGTGAAGTTATATAATTATATATGAATTATATATACCGATGTCTCTTCTGGGCTCTTTTAAGTGAGTATCCTGCAAAGGTCGCAACCTATATTTCCCAGACATGTTAATTTATTTCCTTTGCCAACCCCCTCTCCGTTGTGGAGAGAGCTTGTCTCATTAGATGTTTGACCATACCTCACAAAATGGAAGTGTTTTAGTTGTTCTAATGCGCTTGTTTGTTTTCTTCCTGTGGTCCACTGAGACCTCGAGGCTGTGACAAGACAAATTAGAGTTGCACTATGAGACAAAAAACATTCACTTTCATCTACTCATCCCGTGTTTGGGTTCTTTGTATATCTAAATGTTGTCAGAGGTGGACCATGGGTTAACTACTTTATACACTTATTCTCTTCTGGTCTTTATAAAAACGTTTTTTTTTTTTTCCTAATGGTTGTTATTGTTGTTTTGCCTAACCTGTCCATCAGAGTAGTGTAGGTACCTGGGAAGGGAAAACATTTGAAGATGATAAATTATGGTACGTTGCCCTCTGCTGGAAGAGCGGAGGAACCAGCAGCATCCAGGCAGATAACGTCATAGCAACTGTTCTTATCGGTCTGCATCGCTCACTGCTTTCAAAGGCAAAAACTCGCCTGACATACACACACACGCACACACGCACACACACACACATACACACACACACGCACGCACATATACACACACACACACACACACACACACACACACACACACACACACACACACACGCACACACACACACACACACACACACACACACACACACACACACACACACACACACACACACACACACACACACGCACACACACACACACACACATCTACACACGCACACACATCTACACACACACACATCTACACACACACATCTACACACGCACACAAACACACACACACAGACACACACACATGCACGCACACACAGGCACCAGTTCACGCAAAGACACAAGTAGCACACGCCAACACACACATACACGCGAGTCATTCTTGCTTAGTCCTATTTTTAAATGCATTAATATTAAATGTTGAGTGTAGCTAAAGTGGACTGATATATATTTTAGGAAACTGACACCAGTAAACCAAGACATTGGTATAAAATATGTTACGTTATTTATGTTCTGAGATGTACTTAGAATTGTTATTTATAAGTCTATATATGCTGCAGACTTTTTTAAGTTATGCTGTACAGTGTATGGATTATGAAACCTTCTTACAGGCTGTGTAGAAAAGGATTTAACATTTGTACATTATCTAAAAAACAGTTAACTTGAGTGTGAACTATAACCTAATTAACATCATTTCATATACTCGTGCTTATATAAATGGCATCGGGTGGAATACGTTTGTTTGCTCAGTAATGGCCGTTAAATGTGAACTAATCACGCTCGCTAATTAAATACAATTAAAGCCCAAGACATAACAGTCTGCGCCCTGCGGTGAACTAAGGTCTCAAGTTATGTACAATAAACATGCACCTTCTCCTCTGGAAAATCAATATTATCAGCGAGCAGCCCTTTTTCCGCCACCTCCTCTTCCTCGTTAATTTCCCCCTGCCTCCCTAGCATAAACCAACACCCCCCCCCCCCACCCCTCAGTATATTGCAGCCACCAGCTAGCGGATCAATACACTAACTGATTCCTCCAATTAATTCTGCCTCTCCGGGTACAAAGACTGGCTAATTAATGGAATCAATGAGAGTGTTGTTCAAGTTTCTCCCCCCCAACTTCAAAGTCAAATAAATAAATAAAGGCGATGGAAGCATTGTCATGCAGAGTGAGTCGCCCTGGCCCTGCTGGCCTCATTGAGATGCAGGGGGCGTCGCGGCGGAGCCTTCGGGAGTAACCAGGGGACACACTCTGAGATCTGCCGAGGTTCCACAGAAGGGGGCATTAATAATTAGCCCGTTTTGATTAAAACTCGGAAAATGTCAACAGAAAAAAAGGGAGAGCGTGTTTGGGCGGGAATTAAGACCCTCCACTGCTCAAACCGACGGCAGTTGGTTTAAATCCCGTTGAATGTATAAAATGTTGTGTGTCATGGCGTGTTAAGGCTTTGCTAGAATAAAGTCTGCGGTGCTACAATTACCAGCACCGAAACAAGCAGAGAATGCATTATCATATAATTAGAATTATGGTAAACATTGAGTAATAACACATTAAGGGATATTTTTACTATCATATTAACGCTGATTCATTTAAACCCAAATTAAAAAACAGAAGAATACATTTTCGGAGGATCAAATATAGAGTTAAGAGCGTGAAATGATATTCTTAAAGCTTACGCTTATTCCTTGCTTAACCACAGCTTGTGTGTACATATTATTGAATGTTTCTAGCCCATTTTATTCATCAATACTATAAACGAATTACTTTTTTTGTTCACACATTATACGGTCTAAATTGCCTTGTATTCACAATGTCACCAAAATACACAATCCCGTGTTTTAATTGTATCCGTTATGAAATGCGGAACAAACCAATTTTTTTCTTGGCCCCCAGTCTAAATACAGAGTCCTGCGTTCCCTGCACAGTCTTATCTGTAGAAGAACGAGCGCGCATTGGGCTGGCTAACCACCAACGCACAAAGACTAATGTCGAGGGAATTAATAAATAATGTTCTGGCTGTCCCACAAGCACACAGCTGTATAATCAAACACACCACAGTGTAAATCACACACACACACCATAGGGTAAAGCACACACGCACAGGCGCACGCGCGCACGCACGCACGCACGCACACACACACACACACACACACACACACACACACACACACACACACCACACACACACGACACGACACACACACACACACACACACACACACACACACACACACACACACACACACACACACACACACACACACACCACAGTGTAATGCACAGGAACAATCAAAGGGGCCACTTACTGAGGGAACAGTCTATCCTGATACAATCTGGTGAGAGAGAGAGTGAGATGGCAAAGAGTAAAAAAAGGAAACAAAGGAGAGAAGCACAGCGTAAAAAAGAGGAGAAACATTTCACATCCTTCAAGCTACATTCTGCAGAGAGCTAAACAGTGTAAAGAGAAACCCACCATCCGGGGACAAGCCTGGGAGACGAAAACGCCACTTTTCCTCGCTACAGTTATCACCGTGAAACGCCTGATACCGTAGACCACGGGGGCAGCTACAGGTTAATTAGCTCTAATCATACTTAGTATGAGGAGATAGTGATTCCACCAGTGAGTTCTGTTTATTGCTTACACTCAAAACCAGGCCTCAGAGGAAAAATGGCGCTTTGCACGTCCTCAGCCACAGTCATCTACTACAATGACATCCAAACACCAGAATCATCTGGATTTTACTATTATTGTTATCATTTAAATTTGGGTATATTCTGATTATTTATGAAATAATTACTAGTACTATGCCATTAGTGACTGAAAGGTCATAAGGCCGATGTCACGTGCCTGGGAATCATGTGACTGAGAGGTCATGTGACCGAGGAGTGCTCTCAAGCTGTCAACCATCACAGAGCAGTGGATGCAGACAGCCAGGGACCAGATATCTAGCTACACCTTTGTGAGTGGGAGAGTTGTGTGTGTATCTGTGCCTCCAAAGGTCTGTATAATATTTAAGTGTGTGTGTATGTGTGTTTTTGTGTGTGTGTGTGTGTGTGTGTGTGTGTGTGTGTGTGTGTGTGTCTTTGTGTATGTGCCCACATTTGTTTGCTTTTATGTTTGTGTGTGTGTGTGTGTGTGTGTGTGTGTGTGTTGTGTGTGTGTGTGTGTGTGTGTGTGTGTGTGTGTGTGTGTATTTGCGTGTGTGTGTGTGCGTGCGTGCATGTGTGTGTTTGCCTATGTGTGATATTTGTGTGTGTGTGTGTGCATGTGTGTGAGTAGTTGTATAATTGTGGACGTTTGTATATATGTGTCTGTGTTGTTGCTGGTGTTATTAAAGTTAGGCCGCAGTCTGGCTTTTATAACAACAACAAGAACCCATAGAAGTGTCACTCCGAGGTATGCAATTTAAACCAGGGAGATGAGGACATAACGACCGCCTGGTAACTACATGATTACAGCTCTGGTCTCTGACTCCCTTCTCCTGGCGCTGCAGACGAGCCTTTGAAGGGTTGGAAGAGGTGAGAGGGGAGAGAGGGGAGAGAGGGGAGAGAGGTGGAGAGAGGGGAGAGAGAGGAAGAGAGAGGGAGAGAGAGGGGAGAGGTGAGTAGAGATGGTAGAGAGGGGAGAGAGGGTTAGAGAGGGGAGAGAGGGTTAGAGATGGTAGAGAGGGGAGAGAGGGGAGAGAGGGTTAGAGAGGGGAGAGATGGTTAGAGAGGGGAGAGAGGGTTAGAGAGGGGAGAGAGGGGAGAGATGGTAGAGAGGGGAGAGATGGTAGAGAGGGGAGAGAGGGTTAGAGAGGAGAGAGAGAGGGGAGAGATGGTAGAGAGGGGAGAGAGAGGGTTAGAGAGGGGAGAGAGGGGAGAGAGGGAGAGGAGGGGAGAGAGGGGGAGAGGAGAGGGAAGAGAGGGGAGAGAGGGGAGAGAGGGTTAGAGAGGGGAGAGAGGGTAGAGAGGGGAGAGAGGGGAGAGAGGGGAGAGAGGGGAGAGAGGGTTAGAGAGGGGAGAGAGGGTTAGAGAGGGGAGAGAGGGTTAGAGAGGGGAGAGAGGGTTAGAGAGGGGCAGAGAGGGGAGAGATGGTAGAGAGGGGAGAGATGGTTAGAGAGGGGAGAGACAGTAGGGGTGGTTAACGATGGTAGGGATGG